>JADRCH010000105.1:122315-152892 GCA_019843965.1 Rhynchomys soricoides | reverse complement strand
CCACTGCAGAATGCCTCTGCGCCTTGCACTGAGCTGCTGCCCAGGGTGGCGGAGCCTGGATACCTGGTCACCAAGGTGGTGGCTGTGGATCGCGACTCTGGCCAGAATGCCTGGCTGTCATTCCAGCTGCTCAAGGCCACAGAGCCAGGGCTGTTTAGCGTGTGGGCGCACAATGGCGAGGTGCGCACCACGAGGCTGCTGAGTGAGCGCGAGGTGACCAAGCACAGGCTGGTGCTTCTGGTCAAGGACAATGGCGATCCTCCGCGCTCTGCCAGCGTTACTCTGCATGTGCTAGTGGTGGATGGCTTCTCTCAGCCCTACCTGCCTCTGCCAGAGGTGGCGCGCAATCCTGCGCACAACGAGGACGCTCTAACACTGTACCTAGTCATTGCCTTGGCTTCTGTGTCTTCTCTCTTCCTCTTGTCTGTGCTGCTGTTCGTTGGGGTGAGGCTGTGCAGGAGGGCCAGAGCAGCCTCTCTGAGTGGCTATTCTGTGCCTGAGGGTCACTTTCCTGGCCATCTCGTGGATGTCAGAGGTATGGGGACACTGTCCCAGAGCTACCAGTATGATGTATGTCTGATGGGAGATTCTTCTGGGACCAGAGAGTTTAGCTTCTTAAAGCCAGTTCTCGCTAGCGCTCTAGACCAGTGCTCTGGTAAAGAAATAGAGGGCAATTCCACACTCCAGAATAGTTTTGGATTTCATCATTAACAGAAAGCTACTTGACAGTATTTACTTCCCAATATTGTCTTGTTGATTAGCTAACATCTGCTCACCTGTGACTAGCAACAATTTTAATTTTCACTTTACCTATGCTTTTTCAGGCTTGAGCCTAATGCCACAAGTTTGGTTTTACTCATATTTGTCACACAGAATTTTTCATAGGATCTCAGAAAACTGAAAGATTTTATCTGCAGTTAATGTGTTCGCTAAAACTTTTCTACCATTTTGTTTTTCTTCCTCATTTTCTCTCCATGTTTTATGTAGGTGTTCTGTTCCTAGACTTCTTGAATTACTAAAATACTGTGCTGCGCACTATATACATATGTAATAGTTGGCATTTCTTTATTTCCTTTCTATACTGCCAGTCTTGTTGATTAGCTACCTTTGATTTTTATTACGTATAATAGTTGTCTGAAGCTATGTTAATATTTTATAGTTTTATTTTTCTTTGTTTATATATCTTGATTTAAAAATCTATTCCTGTCATAAGTAATACAAGTATCTAGCCAACTTGAATATAAAAATGGTATTGTAAGATACTGAGTTTGTGTAGATGTGCCTAAATTTGTGAGAATCGAGGCAATTTTGGCATTCTAAGGCATCAAATAGAAGTATTTAAGTTTTTCTTTTAATTCTGCATGAAAACCTAGAGATCAGCGTTGAGTTTTCAATGACTTACAATGCAGTCACACTCTTTTGAATAAACAATGTATGTTTATCATCAAGTAGATGGTGTGATTTTTCTATTCAACAGAGATGGGATTTGGGGCTCTATCTAATCTTTTTCCTGTACACATTCTAAAGTTTAATCTATGTCACTTGCTTATAGTGGGAAAATTAGAACACTGTAGGCCTTTGAATAAAAAAAAATGAGGAAGACATTTTATCGATATCCTTGCTTTCAGCAATGCTCCTGGTTTGTCATAGTTCTGGTCTGTATTTAAGATACAGTAAATATATTGTATTGAATTTCATTAAGAGGGGCATTTAAACAAAGGTAACTCTATAGATGAAGGCTGTTTTAAGAAAATAAAGACAAAATGAAAGCAACAGAAATTTCAAATTATAAGAAAATGAAATAGTGTGCTTTTCAGATGCTAGGTGCTGAAGGACATAGGCTGCTTCTTGTCCTCCTCACAGTTCATTTGTGCATTATTTGATTCAATGAATAGTAGTGACTGAGTGATTTTCCAATCAGAGATAAGGTACAGGTCCTGTCCAAATTGGTCACATATAGAAGGAAAGGTAGATTCTGATAAAGCTGGAAGCTACGGTATTTACATAGTAAACAGGGTGTGTGCATAAGTCACAGTTATGCGCATACTGAGACACAGAGGGGGCAGCATGATTGCTCAGTTATGTCTGCAAAGAGGTGCTTCTGTTTAGGGATTGTGATCGAGTTGGAATAAGTTTTCTGAGAAACGTGTGAAACAGATTTCTTTTTTCCCTGTGTTCCTGCGCCCCTCTTTCCAGAACTATGAAAAAGACATGCTCACATTTTCCCCTTTGTTTGCATGAGCCGGTGCCAGAGACAAAATAGAATTAGTATCGAGTTCAATAAAGCATTGAAACAAAGTTACTGTTATAAACCTTTTATTCAGCAGTTAAAATTTTAACTTTCCCATGAAGCTGTGAGGAACCAGTATGAAGGGATGCCTATCTCAACATTATTTTCAAAAATCAAGCAAAAGGAGAAATGAGAAACCAAAATAACATGCCGTGGGAAATATTTCATGAGGATGTATGTGTGGACACAAAAATTGGATACAGCCATTTTTAATCTGCTGGTACCACATGGTGGCGCTGCAGGCTAAAGAAATGCAAGGAAAATTAAAGTGAGGCTGCGCTAGAAGTCAAAAAAGGAAGCAAAATCCTGACTGCTGGGGGTGAAAGCCGAGGCTCCTTACGACTGAGGAAGGAAAAATATATCCTAGATCCTTCCAGCTAGGTGGAACATCTGAGGTGTGTGACTGCTGGGAGCTGTGGCTGAGACCTGTAGTAAGAAAAGAAGAAGCAATGGCAGCCAGAGGATCTCGCTACCCCAGACAAAGGCAAGTGCTATTTCTCTTCCTCTTTGGGGGACTGTGTTTGGCAGGTTCTGAGTTTGGACATTATTCAGTGACTGAGGAAACAGAAAGGGGTTCATTTGTGGCAAATCTAGCAAGGGATCTGGGGTTAGGGGTGGAAGCGCTAGCTGCAAAGAGAACTAGGGTGATTTCTGATGATAACAAACAACACTTGCTCCTGGATTCTCACACTGGAGATTTGCTCACAAATGAGAAACTGGACCGGGAGAAGCTATGTGGCTCCACAGAGCCCTGCATGCTGTATTTCCAAATTTTAATGGATAACCCCTTTCAAATTTACCGGGCTGAACTGAGAATTCTGGATATAAATGATCACTCACCCATATTCCAGGACAAAAAGATGATTTTAAAAGTACTAGAAAACACAGCTGTGGGGACAGCATTTCGATTAGAAAGAGCACAAGACTCAGATGGAGGGCGGAATGGCATCCAAAACTACACCATCAGCCCCAGCTCTTTTTTTCATATTACCATTCGTGACAGCGATGAAGGGATGATATATCCGGAACTTGTGCTAGACAAAGCTCTTGATTGGGAGGAGCAGCGAGAGTTCAGTTTAACTCTCACAGCACTTGATGGCGGGTCTCCGCCCAGGTCTGGGACAGCCACTATACATATTCTGGTCATGGACGTCAATGATAATGCCCCACAGTTTCCCCAAGAACATTATGAAACCCAGGCTCCAGAAAACAGTCCAGTCGGCCTTATTGTCATAAAAGTCACCGGAGAAGATGTAGACTCCGGAGTCAATGCAGAAATACGCTATTCGTTTTTTGATGCTTCTGAAGATATTCGAGCAACCTTTCAAATCAATCCTTTCTCTGGGGAAATCACGCTCAGAGCCTTGCTTGACTATGAGTTCATAAAGTCCTATAAGTTAAATGTACAGGCAGTAGATGGTGGGGGCCTTTCGGCGAGGTGTACAGTTTTAGTTCGGGTTTTAGACATTAATGACAACCCTCCTGAACTGATCATGTCATCACTTGTCAACGAAGTTGTTGAGAACTCACCTGAAACCGTGCTGGCAGTTTTTAAGATTAACGACAGAGACTCTGGAGAGAATGGAAAAATGGTTTGCTACATTCAAGATAATCTGCCTTTCCTTCTAAAACCTTCCGTAGACAATTTTTACATCCTAATGACAGAAGGAGCACTGGACAGAGAGAGCAGAGCTGAGTACAACATCACCATCTCCGTCACCGACCTGGGCACACCCAGGCTCACAACCCAGAACACCATAACAGTGCAGGTGTCTGACATCAATGACAACGCCCCTGCCTTCAACCAAACCTCCTATACCCTGTTCGTCCATGAGAACAACAGCCCTGCCCTGCACATTGGCACCATCAGTGCCACAGACTCAGACTCTGGCTCCAATGCCCACATCACCTACTCTCTGCTGCCGCCTCACGACTCACAACTGGCCCTCGCCTCGCTCATCTCCATCAACGCTGACAACGGGCAGCTGTTCACGCTCAGGGCGCTGGACTATGAGGCCCTACAGGCCTTTGAGTTCCGCGTGGGCGCCACAGACCAAGGCTCTCCCGCGCTCAGCAGCCAGGCTCTGGTGCGCGTGGTAGTACTGGACGACAATGACAACGAGCCCTTTGTGCTCTACCCGTTGCAGAACGCCTCGGCACCCTGTACCGAGCTTCTGCCCAGGACCGCAGAGCCTGGATATCTGGTCACCAAGGTGGTGGCTGTGGACCGCGACTTTGGCCAGAATGCCTGGCTGTCGTTCCAGCTGCTCAAGGCTACGGAGCCCGGGCTGTTCAGCGTGTGGGCGCACAATGGCGAGGTGCGCACCACCAGGCTGCTGAGCGAGCGCGATGTGCCCAAGCACAGGTTGCTGCTGGTGGTTAAAGACAATGGCGAGCCTCAGCGCTCTACCAGTGTCACATTGCAGGTGCTGCTGGTGGATGGCTTCTCTCAGCCCTACCTGCCTCTTCCTGACATGGCGCGCAACCCCACTCAAGGGGAAGAGGATGTGCTCACGCTGTACCTGGTCATAGCCTTAGCATCTGTGTCTTCTCTCTTCCTCTTGTCTGTGCTGCTGTTTGTGGGGGTGAGACTGTGCAGGAGGGCCAGGGCAGCTTCTCTGGGTGGCTGCTCCATGCCTGAGGGACACTTTCCTGGCCACCTTGTGGACGTCAGCGGTACAGGAACACTGTCCCAGAGCTACCAGTATGAGGTGTGTCTAATGGGAGGCTCCTCTGGTACCAGTGATTTCAAGTTCTTGAAACCAATTTACCCTGAAGTTCATGTTCATCGTTCCCAGGGCAATAATGATGAAAATCCCACATTTTGAAGTTTCTAATTTAATTTTGAGTAACGTTTCATTTCACTTAATATATAATACCGCCATATGAATATTAATTTAGTTGTATAATAGTTGCTACACAGCAAAACTAACTTCGTTTTCAATTTCCAAGTGGGTCACATTTAGATTTTTACAGTGTTTTTACTTTAGTACTTTAGTGGTTGTTTCATGCTTGAGTTTTTTGTTTGTTTGTTTATGGTTTTGTTTTCTTTTCTTTCTAGTAGAGTATTGCCACTTTAAATTTGAGGTTTTGATTCTTTCATAGTGGACGATAATTTGGTTTCATTTCTCACTATAGAAAACTGAAGTTTGGGCTTTTGCTTTCTTTTGTTGCTAAGGATTAACCAAGATTTTTGCATGCTAAGCAAATGCTCCACCATTGAGCTCTATCTCCAGCCAGGCATGCTTTATACTCACTTTTTAAAGCTGTATATTAACTTTCACTGAGTCCATTTTCGGCAGTTTCGTGCATCTACGTCGTGCATTCTGTTTATTATAACCTCTTGATTAATCCCCTTGCAACCCCCATTACTTCCCTTCCTCCCTTACAAGTCCCTTGACATGTTTATGATTTTGAGTGTTCTGATAATTTTTGTGCCCGCATGCTGATTAATGACTTTTGCACACATGATGTCATGCTTTGGTCTCATTCATTCCTACCTCTTGTTGTCCCACTGGTTCTCTTCCTTTTCCAAGCAAGTGTTCTATGCTGCTTTTTTAACATGGCTATTTCATTACCCTTAATTCCTATCTTCCTTAAGAGTTCTTTCTCATCGATTCTCAGCCTTTTGGCTAAGATCAAGTGAAGAGTTCTTTCTCTTTTTTCTTTTCTTTTCTTTTTTTTTTTTTCATTTTTTTTTTCAAAACAGGGTTTCTCTATGTAGATCTGGCTGTCCTGGAATTAGTTCTGCAGACCAGGCTGACCTCAAACTCACAGAGATCCACCTGCCTCTGCAGCCCAAATGCTGGGATTAAACTTGTGTGTCACCACCACCCAGTAAGAGCTCGTTTTTATGTTCATTCTTGGTGACATATACAACAGATTGTGTCATATAATGCTAATACAAAGTGATAGTCTGCATGAAAATCAACATAAATTTGAGCACATTTAAATTTTGTGTGACAATATTGATGGGCTGTTGGAAAAATAATTTTCATGTTATATTGAAACTTTAAAAATTGTCAAATCTAAAATTTGAAATAAATTAAAGGTTACAGAGAAAATAAATTTTATTTCCAGTTCTTTCCTATGCAGTTGTTCTTCAAATTTGACCTACTTCCAGATGATGTGTTTAAACTGATTTATCTTTATAGTCAACTTTTATGTGTTACCCACTTTTTACAGTCCTTATTTCACATTAATAGACACACAAAGGAGCCCATTTCTCTTATCCTAGTTTTTTGTAGAATAATCATAAAATGTTGTCAGTTTTGTTTCTATGGGTTTCTAGGCTCATACCCAAGGCCTCCTAGATGAGTACCATCCTGAAGTAAAACTAATATTAATGTCCACCTGTATGGTTTCTTATGTATACATACTTAGTAGTGGAGTATGGTTACATTTTCTTTATTGGAAACATTTTTCCCAGAGATAATAGTTGCTGTTTTAGATTTGGATTTATTTCTAGTTACTACTAGTGATTTTTCTGCCCCTCTCTTTCCATGTTAAGTGATCAAAGTAGTGGGTTACCTTGAGCTGTACTCTATTTTCCCACTGCTGTTTTTTAATCATATTCCTCTTGAATATTAACTTCTTGCCTTCAAATATTCAAATATATAAGATACAAATTAATTGTGTTTCTTACTAGGGAGCTTTCATTCATAAGTCTTCTTTTAGACTGTTTACCTTATGACTACCACACTTTAATACTTTTCCCACACTGCCAACTTTTATAGGACCCAGTATCATTTATTAGTTTACTTTCTTACTTGGGTGACAAACAATTTCATTAAAATAGATACAGAGATACTTAGGAGAAATAAAACAACTTTTGATACTTTACATAGTGAAGCAATCTTTTCATTTGATTGATAGTTTGACTGGGTATAAAAGTATAATTTGAAAATTTCTCCCTCAAAGTTAAAAGCACTTTTCCTTTTCTTAATTGTGTAGAATTACCTTTCACAGGGGCAATATCATTTTAAAGCCTATCTCTTTTCTGCAGTTTTTTCCCATTCATTCTGGAAGCACTGGAAAACTTACCCTCTATAGTCTGAGAATACCATAGCTGTGACTATTTCTTTGTTAAATTGTTCATGAGGATATATCCTGTCAATGTTGAGATTCTCAATTCAGTAAAAACTCAGTTTGCTATAATATCTCACTTGTATTTTCTAAAAATCTTGATTAAATATTTGACTGACTAGAAGACTTCTATAAGACCCTAAGCTCATTTCATTTTGTATTTCTGCTCTATTTGCTCCTTGTTCTACTTTCTTGCACTGCTCATTTAATCATTCAATCTTTATTTGTAAACTTGCTTTTTTGTAGATAAATACTTTTAGAAGATTTTTAGTTTTGTTATTTTTTGAACAGTATGAATTGGAAGTGTAATATTTTTCCTATCTGTAATTTACCCCCCCAGACTATATTATGAAGAGTTGCTGTACAGTATTATTAGTTTATATTGTCATTTTAAATATTAAGAGAGAGTCACGGTTTTGAAGGACAAAGTATATTGAACTCAAGGCCTCACACATGTGCAAAACAACAACCACCAAACAACCCCCTCCCAAAAAAGAGAGAGTCACAAAAGTTGAAGAAATTTACCAAAATTATACCATTTGTAAGGGACACTTACTCCTAATCTGTTTTGTTGCCTTTTTTAACTTTGAATCAGGGTCTCAACTACATAGTCAGGGTAGCCTCCAATTTTCCATCTTTCTGCCTCTGCCTCTTGTGTATTGAAACTACAGGCATATACAACCCAATATGCCCCAGCTCTAACCCATCATTTCTCTTGTAATAACAACATATACTCCATACACATGTTATTAACATGAAATGGGTACATGTATTTGAAACACAAAGAATCATGGAAGATATAAGTAAACATTTATTTCTTAGATTTCATTTTTCTGGAGATTTTGATCAGATGTTTCCTCTTGTTTCTTTTTGTTTTGTAGTTGTTTTGGAGTGTGTGTGTGTGTGTGTGTGTGTGTGTGTGTGTTAGTGATTCCCTTATCTGCATCTGCATCTACTGTCTATGCTTTGACTAAGGGTGTGCAGTACTGCATTTGCTTTTTACATGGATACTAGTGATCAAACTCAGATCCAGGTTTGCACAGAAAGTGTTTTACTCACAAACTATCTTTATGGCCATGGACATTGGTTTGGGCTTTTCTACTTCATGTCATAGATATCCTCTAAAATATGTGGTCCTTGGCTGTTTTCTCATAATGAAGAATTCTGCATTTAAGTCACTGGGTATCAACCCTCTGGGATTGAGGCATGGATGGCAAGATTTCATTCTAATGTCACCATGCTAAGGCAGTGGTATTTCCTAGGCAGAGCCACATCAGTAAGTATAAGAATTTATTTGAGCTTTCACACTTTTCAGGATAGAATTCTGGAATAACTAATGTGTGAAATTATGTTTCAACCACACACCTTGTGTTCTACAGTCTGAGAATATTGCTTGAGAAGAGACTTGAAGTCTCACTATTCAAAAATCTAAATCTAAAAGTCTAAAGTTCTACTTTTGTTCAGCAAGACTTCAATGTCAAAGACTAGAGAAAGTTTTCTACCACGAGTGACTTTTCTGTCTCTGTAGACATTGAGAACAGAGAATTCAACATTGCTGTAAATACAGTTTCAATTAATAACTTGTTCATCTCAAGATTAACTTTAATCTTCTCATTTCTCTGAATCTGGAATGTGAATGCTATTCTGTTAGACAAACATGTTAATTGCCCTTTCTCCAGTGATGGATTTTTAGCCATTTCCTAGAACTTCATAGTGAGTTTCTTCCAATTGCTTTCTATCATTAAGTGCATGTAAACCACCTGTGTACTTTAATTTTGTGAGTTCTCAGTATTGTTACTTTTCTATCAGCTTAATGGGTGTTTTAAAGATGGAAAGATTACTGTGCATATATCCAGGCCACCTACCTTTCAGTTTTTCTCTTTTGTGCTGGTTTATTTTCCAACCATATATAGAACTTACATTTTAAAAAATTCAACTCAAATTAACAGTTTTCAAGTGGAACTGTTTCATTCATTCCTGGGGTACTTTTGAAACTTTCAGTAGTGGATATCATTGATGAGTTCCTAGCATTTATTCCCAGCAGTCTCTCTCCTCCTTCAGTGGCAAGCGTGAACTCCAGTTAGGGCTAAAATTCCTCCAAGTTTCAGAGATGATATTAGTCTGGATGAAGCAAGCCCAGAGTAGGCTGTCACTAAATGCTATTCCTATAATATTGTACTCAAGTAATCATATATTGCTTCATTAGCAAGAACATAGCATTAATTGGTTTCGTTCAAAGATTACGTTTTTGCCTTCTTGAGAAAAGCAAATTTCTATCTTTTTCCTCCCTGAACTGTTGTACGTTGTTGGCAGAATATTTTGGGAACCTTAGGAGTATGAGTGTTCTTTACTCAAAACAGCACATTTGCATTGTGCACCACTTACTGAATTGTTGTCACTTGTAAGACACTCGAACTAAACTATGGATTTCTATAATACGTTCCTTAACGTGTACCATCTCCTGGCTAATCCAGTTTCACAGTTCAAGGATAACCTCTGAAATGTGGACACTTTCTCTTTCCCTTTTCTACCTAACCAAGGCCAAGTGGTGTAAGATTTGTGTCAAACTTAACAATGTTATACTCCTGAGATACGTACCATGTGCTTTAAAACAAACACTAACATCATCATGAGCCATAAAGAACACTAATGAAAAATATACTAGTCACCACATAACAAATATTTGTCTCTGAGGGAAATTTGATGTGAATGAAACTTAAGTAGTATTCATCAAACTGTGAAAACCTGTGAAGACACATGGTGGCGCTGTAGGATAATGTTAAAGGGAAAAAAATTACATTAAATGCCGCAGACACAGCCCAAGTGAGCACAGAAAACTAGAAAGAAAAAAAAGCCATGAGGGTGCTACGTAGAAACTATTTATCCTTCCGATTCTGAGGACAAATCAAGGGGCACGTTTTACAGAAGAGTGTGGTGGAGCAGAAGTGATTCTGCCAGAAACCTTCTGGAAAGGGACTATGGAAAACCGAGGGGGACACTATCTGCAGACAAGGCAAGTCCTGCTTCTCTTTGTTTTCCTAGGAATGTCTCAAGCACATTCTGAGGCTGGGAGACTTTCAGTGGTGGAGGAAACGCTGAGTGGGGCCTTGGTAGGTAATTTGGTAAAGGATCTGGGGCTCCAGGTGGGTGAGCTGTCTGCACGAGGGGCTCAAGTGGCCTCTACTGACAATAAACTGCCTTTGCAATTGAACATAAATACAGGAGATTTGCTTCTAATCGAACCGCTAGACCGTGAGGAGCTATGTGGCTCCACTGAGCCCTGTGTGCTCCATTTCCAGGTGTTACTGAAAAACCCCTTAAAGATTTTGCAAGTTGAGCTTCAGGTCATGGATGTAAATGACAACTCCCCCGTATTCTTGGAAAAGGAAATGGTTTTAGAAATTCCAGAAAACAGTCCTGTTGGTGCTGTGTTCTTACTAGAAAGTGCGACCGATTTAGATGTAGGAATCAATGCTGTTAAGAGCTACGTGGTAAGCCAGAGCTCTTATTTCCATGTCACAATGAGAGTTAATCCCGACGGCAGGAAATACCCAGAGTTAGTTTTGGACAAGGCACTGGATTATGAGGAGCAACCTGAGCTCAGTCTCATCCTCACTGCATTGGATGGGGGGACGCCACCCAGGTCTGGGACTGCCTTGGTTCGAGTGGAAGTCATAGATATTAATGACAACTCCCCCGAGTTTGACCAAATGTTCTATGAGGTGACAATTCCAGAGAATAGCAGGCTTGGGTCACTGATTATCACCGCATCGGCTTGGGATTTAGACTCAGGAATTAATGGTGAACTATCATATGCCTTTTTTCATCCATCGGATGATATTCGAAAAACATTCACAATTAATAAAAACTCTGGAGAAATAAGTTTAATAGGCTATTTGGACTTTGAAGCCATTGAATCCTACTCAATAATCATTAAAGCTACAGATCGGGGAGGACTTTTTGGGAAATCTACTCTAAGAATTCAGGTGATGGATGTGAATGACAATTTCCCTGAAATCTCTGTGTCATCATTTATCAGTCCAATCCCAGAAAATACCGCAGAGAGTTTAATTATGATTTTTAGTATTCGAGACAAGGACTCAGGAGAGAATGGCAAGATGGTTTGTACTATTCCAGAAGATCTCCCGTTTGTGCTAAAATCTTCTATTGAAAATTACTACCACTTAGAAACCGAGGGATCACTGGACAGAGAAAGCAGAGCTGAATACAACATCACCATCTCTGTCACTGACCTGGGCACACCCAGGCTCACAACCCAGCACACCATAACAGTGCAGGTGTCTGACATCAACGATAACGCCCCCGCCTTCACCCAAACCTCCTACACCATGTTCGTCCACGAAAACAACAGCCCCGCCCTGCACATAGGCACCATCAGTGCCACAGACTCAGACTCTGGCTCCAATGCCCACATCACCTACTCCCTGCTGCCGCCTCACGACTCACAGCTGGCCCTCGCCTCATTCATCTCCATTAACGCAGACAATGGGCAACTGTTCGCGCTGAGGGCACTGGACTACGAAGCCCTGCAGGCCTTCGAGTTCCGCGTGGACGCCACAGACCAAGGCTCGCCTGCGCTCAGCAGCCAGGCTCTGGTACGCGTGGTGGTGCTGGACGACAATGACAATGACCCCTTCGTGCTCTACCCGCTGCAGAACGCCTCTGCACCTTGCACTGAGCTGCTGCCTAGGGCAGCGGAGCCCGGCTACCTGGTCACTAAGGTGGTGGCTGTGGATCGCGACTCTGGCCAGAATGCCTGGCTGTCATTCCAGCTGCTCAAGGCTACGGAGCCCGGGCTGTTCAGCGTGTGGGCGCACAATGGCGAGGTGCGCACCACCAGGCTGCTGAGCGAGCGCGATGCACCTAAGCACAGGCTGCTGCTGCTGGTCAAGGACAATGGCGATCCTCCGCGCTCTGCCAGCGTTATGCTTCAAGTATTGCTGGTGGATGGTTTCTCCCAGCCCTACCTGCCTCTGCCAGAGGTGGCGCGGGACTCCGTGCAGGACGTTGACGACGTGCTCACTCTGTACTTGGTTATTTCTTTGGCGGCTGTGTCTTCGCTCTTTCTCCTGTCGGTAATGCTGTTTGTGGGAGTGAGGCTGTGCAGGAGAGCCAGGGCAGCCTCTCTAGGTGGCTGTACTGTGCCTGAGGGACACTTTCCTGATCATCTCGTAGATATTAGTGCTGCGGGGACTCTGTCCCAGAGCTACCAGTATGAGGTGTGTCTAATGGGAGGTAGTGGGACAAATGAGTTCAGATTCTTGAAGCCAGTTTCTCCCAATTTACAACCCCAGTTCTCTGGGAAAGAAATGGAGGAAAGTCCTACTTTGCGAAATAGTTTTGGGTTATTTAATGACTGTAATTGATGCTGTATTTCATTTTATGGCTATTCCATGCTAATATGTATTTCTCCGAATTTGCATGATCTTCAAATCTAGTGTTTGCATTTCATTATGTCCCTCCCACTTTTCAATTTATGCCAGAACTTGTAACAAGATGGTAATTTATTCTGTAGCGCATTCTCTGTGATGACCTCACTTGTAAATAATTTACCCTGTCCTCCTTCCCATCTGTCTTTTCCAGTTGCATTTTCACCTGCACTTTTGCTTATGATGAAATAAACAGACCATTTTAGGAGTAGTTAAATTTTTCAAGTATATCTTTTGTTGACTCTCCTTTTCGAGTTTTTTTGTGGCTTATAATTATGGATGCTATTTTCAAGTAAGTTTAGTTTTTAAAGCACCTTAATTTAATTTTTTCATGTTTGTTACTATTGAATATATTGAAAAATCTATACTGTGATACAACTATTAGGCCTGCTGAGAAGGAGCCCATAGTGTGTCTGGGGACAGCTCAGTGATAGATCCCCAGATAGATCAAAACACATAATAAACAAGTGGGGAAAGGTGGTGGTGAGCTTCTTACTACCTTATGTGTCCTGAAAGGTGACTGCAGAGGCACATAAATATTGTGGTTACTTATAAAATCTTGAAATCACAATTTTACAAATGTCTCACTAACTTACAAGAACAGAATGTAAACCAGGTATAAGAATAGCACCTAAACAATAGTTTGAATAGGAGAAACCAAACCTGTGAGATAATATATGTTTGCTTATGTTCTCCATGAAATAAATGAATGTGCACTGAGTACTAATTCACAAGTATACATATTTGCTGTGTGTATTATGCATCATTCAAATCTAATATGAAAAGTACTTAGTCTATTGTGGGCCTGAAATTTCCTTTCTTACTCTATTGCTTGAATTTCTTGATATGGTCATAAGCCACTGAGTCTGTCTCAAACTCCACTGAAGAGCAGCATCCAAAAGTTTGATGACTACATTTTTAATGTATGAACGTGTCATGTTCTAACTGAAAAACAAAATTCAAACCACCAGAAAAGAGAGACTTTCATCTTGTGTTGAGAAGGACCAGCCTATAATGGTTCTTGCCTTGAACTGTATAGCTCAAACGTGTGAGATACTATGATGTCTCTATTTCAACAAAGATGTTCAAAGCAATGAAGAACAATTCTAGAAGCCTATGATTCCAAGTAAGCTAGGTCTTCTCTAAACCACCCAGGCAGAAGAATCCTACAGACAGAAGAGCAGATACAACAGACGGCCGAGGTAATTGTCTTGTTGCTTCAAGCTTTTCCAAACATATGAGCATCAAGACTTCTCTATTTTTTGAAGGAATTATGTGTTTCCCAACTCTCGTGGAGAGTAACCAAGACTTCACTTCTGGAGCTTCTATGTTCACATAAAAGTTACTAACCAATCTTCTAAAATGTGAGCTTTTCAGCAGTAAGCCTTTGAGCAGACAATTACATCTGGCGAATAAAAGTTACTTTTACTAACTAATTAACTAATTAATTAACTAATAGGTTCATTTTATTTGCAACCATTCTACTGTAAATTCTATTTTAAAAGTCATAAATAATGTCTATATACACTAAATAAAATCACCAAAACAAAGAGATGCAACTGCACCATGCTTCGTAAAGTCTTCCTCTTTCGTGTGACAGTGTCAGTGAAATGGTTGTATAATGAGAGCAGCTTTGTCCTGCAGTTCTTCTAGAATCAGATTCCACTCCAAATGACTGGTCCAGCATTGTCTATGGCAAACTAATAGTCTGTACAGCTGCAACTTCTCGCTGTCATACCTGTGTTCTAGATGGCTTGGGGAAAAGATGATCATTTAGAACTCTTCCGTCCCAGACAAAACAGTGGTAAACACTGTTGTCAATCCATCTGTAACATTGCTAAGGTCAAACCAAACCACAAGGAGGCTCAGATAGGCAGCTCAGCTAAGTTACCTTGTGTCTTAGTCACTTTTCTATTGCTGTGATAAAACGTATGATCATGGTAACGTTTTCGAAAAATGCTTAACTCTGGACTTACAGTTTCGGGGGTTAGAGTCCATGGTGGCACAGCAAATGTTTGCTGGCAGGAACAGCTGAGAGCTCACATCTTGATTTGCACACTGGAAGCAGAGAGAAAAACACTAGGAATGATGTGAGTGTTTTGAAGTCTCAAAATCCCAGTGACACACGTCCTCCTACCAGGCCGTATCTCCTAATCCTTCCCAAGTAGTTCTATCAAGTAGGGACCAAGTATTCAAACATAAGAGTCCATGGCAAGCATTCTCATTCAGACCACCACATTGTGTGTTTGGGTACATGTAGAAGTGGTACAGATTTTAGCAGTCATCTATCAGGGTCATCCACAAATACTGTCTTAAATACAATAGACAATGTTAACATTCACTTTCTTCTTGACTTTGAGGTATTTGCTGCTGTTTTTCTTGTTGTGTTTTTTAAATCTGCTTGTCTTTCAAAGAATGATTTTGAACTCAGAATCTTCTTTGTTTTAGGAAAGATACTAATACTTTTCTTTTTTCTTTTAAATAAGTGAACATTGGTTCTACTGTCCTGTGTACAAGGAAATTCACAGACACCATTTTTTTTAAATAAGAGTGGCACTTGTCCATGAACTACATACACCTACTCATATACTTTAAATTATTCCTGGATTATGTATACTACCCAATACCTAGTAACAAGGTAAAGTCGTACATACACAATATAAACGAAATTTGGCAGCTACATTGTGATTGTTATATTTAATTTTATTTTGAAGATAGTGATTGAACCAGGACTTCAATGAGCATATCATACACTCACGCCACTACTGAGGCACTGCCAAATAATTTAATTGTTTTCTCTTAACAGACATCTAGTTAATTTCCTTCTGGTTACTCTGCAAATGTCAGCTTATTAATTTCTATGACAAAAACCCTTGGAGGCAACACTGTCAGCATCCTATTTATAGATAAGGAGACAGAGATATATAATTTGTCCAGGTCTACAGAGAGTAAGTGACAGAACCATGATTTGGTGTTCCTAAGTATTATCCATTTCCTAGATTGCAGTTGCATGTCTCACAGTAAGACGTTTCTGTTATTCTTTACCTGTGCATTATTATGTCTTTAATTACTAGCCGATTAATTTTCATTCCCTGTAAACTCCATTAAAAGATCTTCTTACTGTGACATATCTTCCCATATGCACATGAATGCATGTTTGTATGCATATGTGTGTATGTGTCTTCAATGTCTCCCTACATAGCTCTCACTGACATGGAGCTCACTACGTAGACCGTGCTTACCTCAAACTCTTATAGATCCCCCTCCTTCTGCCTCTCAAGTGTCGGGATTGAAAGTGTGCGCCACCATACCTTACTGTGTTTTTAATGTAAAAGCAAGGGATCTAATATTAACTTGTCTTAAGTTCACTAACAAAGATGTAGTATGTTTTGTATTTTTCCTGATTCATGTGTGAGTGTGTGTAAGTGTAAAATGTAACGGTTTTATAATTAAATAATGAACCCACCCCAACAAATATTTACCGAGTGGAAGTGAATATCTGTAACTACTAAAGAAGTGTCTTGAAATAAATATTTTTATTTATTTTGGGGCACTTCATTGTATCTTTTTTAGTTGAACATTCAAAGCACTAATGATTTTGTATAGTTTGAATTCTAATTCAAACAAACCAACAACACGAGACATTTTGTAGAAAACCGGGAAAGTTCAAACGGACTGAGTTATAAGCTATATCCAAGAAGTACAGTACATGTCTATTGTGGTAATGATTTGTAATTCTATTTTAAAGGCTTTGATACTTAAAAACAATAGATGAATATTTGGAGATAAACATAATCTATGTGAAATTTGTATTTGAATATTCTAGATAGACATAAAATTTTAGGAGAAAAATATTAAATGAAAAAATTCACAGAGACACATGGTGGCGCTGTAGGATAAGATGAAACAGCACAGCCAGCCTTGTGGGCTCCACTATCCAAAGGACCAGCGAGCAGCCGATTCATAGAGAAGGGAGGTATTGCAGGAGCTTCACCAACAGAGCTAGCTGCCAAGGGATTTTCAATAGAAATATCGGACCTTTATCTCTCAAATTTGTGACTGAATTTAAATTTTGGAGTAAAAGAAGTCACCTGAAGGAACCACGAGAACCAGAAGGGCTCTCATCATGCAGAAAAGGCAAGTCTTGGTTTTCTTTGTTTTGCTGGGACTGTCTCAGGCGAGTACTGAATCTTTGCGCTATTCTGTAGCAGAGGAAACAGAAGTTGGCTCTTTTGTGGCTAATCTGGCAAGGGATTTAGGGCTGGGGGTCGCGGAGCTGTCCTCCAGGGAGGCCAGGGTAGTGTCAGATGATAATAAAAAGCATTTACTCCTTAATTTGCTGACCGGAGATATACTCCTAAATGAGCGACTGGACCGTGAAGAGCTGTGTGGCTCCACCCAGCTCTGTGTGCTGCCCTTTCAGGTGGTACTGGAAAACCCCTTACAGTTCTATCGAGCTGAGCTGCACATCAGAGATATAAATGATCACTCCCCTACATTCCTAGACAAAGAAATAACTATTAAAATATCAGAAAGCGCTACTATCGGAGCCACATTCTTAATTGAGAATGCACAAGATCTGGACATAGGAAGCAACGGTCTCCAGGATTACAGCATTAGCCCCAGTTCTCATTTCTATGTTAAAATTCATGACAGTGGTGAAGGGAAGATATATCCAGAGCTGGTACTGGACAAAGCTTTAGATCATGAGGAGGAATCTGAGCTTAGATTGACACTTACAGCATTGGATGGTGGGTCTCCACCCAGGTCTGGGACAACATTGATTGTAATAAAGGTCTTGGACATCAACGATAATGCTCCTGAGTTTGCTCAGAGTCTCTATGAGGTGCAGGTCCCAGAGGACATGGCTATTGGCTCCAGTATTATTGCCATCTCTGCTGAAGATTTAGATATGGGAAATTATGGGAAAATATCATATTCATTTTTGCACACAACAGAAGATATTAGAAAAACCTTTGAAATCAACCCAACATCTGGGGAAGTCAATTTGAGGTCACTACTGGATTTTGAAGTAATACAATCCTATTCTGTAACTATCCAAGCAACAGATGGTGGAGGACTTTCAGCAAAATGCACTCTTTCAGTCAAAGTATTAGATATAAATGACAATGCACCAGAAGTGATCTTATCATCAATTACAAAGACAATTCCAGAGAATGCTTCAGAGACCCTGGTCGCTCTATTCAGTGTCCGAGATCAAGACTCTGGAGACAACGGAAGGATCCTTTGCTCTATTCAGGATGACTTTCCATTTATTCTGAAACCCACCTTTAAGAACTTTTTCACTCTACTTTCTGAAAAAGCACTGGACAGAGAGAGCAGAGCTGAGTACAACATCATCATCACAGTCTCCGACCTAGGCACACCCAGGCTCACAACCCAGCACACCATAACAGTGCAGGTGTCTGACATCAATGACAACGCCCCCGCTTTTACCCAAACTTTTTACACTATGTTTGTCCGAGAAAACAACAGCCCTGCCCTGCATATAGGCACCATCAGTGCCACAGACTCAGACTCAGGCTCCAATGCCCAAATCACCTACTCGCTGCTGCCGCCTCATGACCCGCAGCTGGCCCTCGACTCGCTCATCTCCATTAATGCTGACAACGGGCAGCTATTTGCACTCAAGGGGCTGGACTACGAGGCCCTAAAGGCTTTTGAGTTCCACGTGGGCGCCACAGACCGAGGCTCACCTGCACTCAGCAGTCAGGCACTGGTGCGCGTTGTGGTACTGGACGACAATGACAATGCGCCCTTCGTGCTCTACCCGCTGCAGAACGCCTCTGCACCCTGCACAGAGCTGCTGCCCAGGGCGGCAGAGCCTGGCTACCTGGTCACCAAGGTGGTGGCTGTGGATCGTGACTCTGGCCAGAATGCCTGGTTGTCATTCCAGCTGCTCAAGGCTACTGAGCCCGGGCTGTTCAGCGTGTGGGCACACAATGGCGAGGTGCGCACCACCAGGCTTCTGAGCGAGCGCGATGTGCCCAAACACAGGCTGCTGCTGCTGGTCAAGGACAATGGAGAGCCTCCGCGCTCTGTCAGCGTCACGATGCACCTCTTGGTGGTGGATGGCTTCTCCCAGCCCTACCTGCCTCTGCCAGAGGTGGCGCGCAATCCCGCGCATGAAGAGGACGCCCTAACACTCTACTTGGTCATTGCCTTGGCTTCTGTGTCTTCTCTCTTCCTCTTGTCTTTGCTGCTGTTTGTGGGGGTTAGGCTGTGCAGGAGAGCCAGGGCAGCCTCTGTGGGTGGCTGCTCTGTGCCTGAGGGACACTTTCCTGGCCATCTGATGGACATTACTGGCACTGGAACCCTGTCCCAGAACTACCAGTATGAAGTGTGTTTGACAGGAGGTACTGGAACAAACGAGTTCAAATTCCTGAAGCCGGTCATGCCCAGTCTTCAACTCCATGACCCTGATTCTAATATGCTGGAAAAGGAGAACTTTCGAAATAGCCTTGGTTTTAATATTCAATAAAATTTTCTTTTAAATTCTTAATATTTTCTTCCTATTGGCAAATTGCAAATGCTTGTGTTTTCTTAATCTGTATTGGATTTACGGTTTTACTGATGCTGCATGCATTTTCACATAACTTGTTTTTCTCACAGTTACTTTGAAAATCTTTACTGGGATTATAGTGATGCAAAGAAACAATCTGCACGTTTTGTTCTGTTTATTTTGTCGAAGTGTTATGTTAAATGGTTCTGCTGTTTCTTATATAAGACACCGCAATGGAACTGCTGGTTTAAGTTTTTAGAGTGAATGTGTTGAGCTGGTGATTACTATAATACTGGGGGCAGTCCACAAGCAGGCAGCCCTGGATGGATTTACGGCAAATGACATGGAGGGAGGGAGGGAAGGAAGGAACTAAAAAGGGGCAAATGTTACCATATATGGGAGTTTCCCCAATATGCTATTAAAACCCTACAAAGAGAGAGTCTAAATGTTGTTGTACCTGGGTAGATACTGTATTGGATCATTTGTTGTATTCTCTATTAGATTCTTTCATCAGAAAAAAATAATATTCTTTAAATGCTACTCCAGATCCAGTAGTAGATGTCTTTGTTTCATAGTGCTTTCAAGAATTGCTTTCTTACTCATCTCTCTTTCTCTGATTTCTAATGAAGCTTTCTAATTATCAAAATATTCTAGGTCTTGATATTGCTGCTTTGTTGTCTTTAAACACACATGTTTTCTTGGTTAAAATTTGTGGTACTCTATAACACTTATTGCTAAAGCAGATAATAGTTCATAATCTTGTCTTAAGTAAAATAGTCTCATACCAGAAAAGAACAAGATAAAATCTTCCTAGGAATTAAAAATAGAGATTTTTAATTTAATTTTATTCATGCGTTTATTTATTTATCTATTGGTGTTCAAACCACAGCTTCTCTGTGTAGCCCTGCCTTTCCTAGAATTAACTCTGTTGACCAGGCTGGCCTGAAACTTGCAAAGATCCAGCTTCTTCTCCTTCCCCAGTACTATGATTAAAGGTGTGCACAACTACTCACCATCACCCAGTAAAATAAGTATTTTTAAATGATTTTTTATAATTTGTGCATTGGTGTTTTATCCCCATGTATGTCTGTGTGAGGGTGTCAGATCCCCTAGAACTGAAGTTACAGACAGTTGTGAGCTGCCATGTGCTGGTTACTGAACCCAGGTTCTCTGGAAGAATGGCCAGTGCTCCGAACTGATAAGCCATCTCTCATCTCTTCCTAAAATAAAGTTTATAAACTGTTAAAAATGGCTCATATTTACCTTTTCTAATCATTAATAAAATGAAATATAATCCAAGTGTGGAAGAACAAATGTGTAATCCCAGCAGTCAGGCAACTGGTGAAAGAGAATCATCAATTCAAGTTTTGCCTGGACTACATAGTAAGAGTTTTCCTTAAAAAGAAATAAAGAAGAAAACAGAACTTCACATGCTGGAATATTACCACAATCTAAGCATGTAAGAGACTGAAGTGTAAAACCAGCCTGACTCTGTGAGACACAGTTTCAAAAATTAAAAAGAAGCAGTGTGGTGAATTAAGATTAAAATCCCCACACTTGAGACACTGAGGAAACAGAACCATCATAAACTGCAGGACAACCATGCTATTCAGTGAACTCAAGACCAGCCTGTGCTACAGACTGAGACTTTGTTTCAAAGGGACCCACTAGATATTAAAAATAAGGAAGAAAGGCACAAATATCATGACTAGTTGTGTATGCCTAACAGGTAGGTACAAGGCCTTGACCTCACTCTCAATTCCCAGCAGGGAATAATACCAGAATCTGTGCACACTGAGCACTTTGGATGTCCAAAGTTCAATTTTTAGCATGCAAAAAAGTGCAAGCAATATTATAAAATATTAATAATATTTGGGCTCTCAAAGAATACAGAATACAGATATATTCTTTGTGGCTATTTGAATTTATGGTAATAAATGCCTAATTATATTACAAATTATAAAGTCTCCAATCTGTAGATGGACAGTTCAGTGGAGGATTATAGACAGGTATATTAATAGCAGTGTGGATATATGGTTAGTACACAGATACGTTTTTGTAATTTCTGTCAAAATTAAATGTAATTTATGCTGGCCTTTGCTTTCACTGGAAGCAATTAGCTATTAAGACAGCTCAAGTTTAATGCTGAAATGTAGAGAAATGGACAGTTACAATGTGTGTATTTTTCTAGGACCATTTAAAATCTTGGGAAAGTTAACTCTTCACGTCAATGATTCACATGCTGGAGATCAAACCCTAAAAAACAGAGCCATTTACAGAAGAATTTCCCATTAATCAACATGGAGAGTAAACTAGAAATACATCAGACCTTATGTGAAATTTCAGCCTTGAACTTGCTTTTCAGCCTTAAATTTAATCAGCTGTCACTGACAGGCGTTAATTTTAGGTCCATCCTGAGAAAATCAAATGCAGGCTTTTATAAAGCAAATTATGCCCTAAACATAGATGACTTACACATTTGATTTGCATTATTAATATTCTTGACCAATGCATACCCAGGAAACATGCAGCCATGAATGAGAGCCACCAGGAAACAAAACAATGCTAATATAACATGAAAGAGTGGTGGGCTAGAGAGATTGGCTCTGACATTAAGAGTGGGAATTCCATTGCCACTCCCCATGCCTGGCAGCTTAACTGTACTCTAGCTCCAGAGAAACTGAAGGCCTCTTCTGATCTCTGCCACCACCTGCATTGACACATGTACATATACACACAGAGACACATCAACATTAATATGACATATTAGATAAGGACAAAATTAAGCTTCCATAGTTAAAAGTACAATAATCAGAAATTTAAAAATTAAGTTTTTTATTGATTCTTTGTGAATTTCACATTATGTACCCCCCCAATCCCACTCATCCCCCTGTCCCTTTGTATCTTCCCTCTGGCTTGGCAACTTTCCCTCAAAAAATGAAAAATAAAATAAAAAATAATTTTAAAAAATCTCATCCTAGAAGCTGCAGTGTGTTACAGAAAGCCTCTAGCTTCTGCTATACTCTCAACACTGGATCCTCTTGGATATTCTGTTGTTGCCCTGTGCCATGAGACTCTGCAGTTTGGATCTTTAGGACTTGTCCCTTCAAGAGTTTCAGCAGTTCATAGATGGGGTAGATGTTGGAGGTGAGCCAACTCAAAGCACTATATTTGAGCCTGGGTGGTAGGTGAGTTGGTCAGCCCAACAGCTCTCCTGCACCCATACCACTAGGGTGAGCTCTCCAGACCTACCCCAGCTAATTCATCTAAAGCCACAACCAGCAGGGGGTAGGGCAAACTCTCCTGCTTCCATGCCCTGGGGCTGGCTCACCCAAACCTTCACCACCAGGGCCAGCTCTAATGTGTTGCCCAGGCTAGGTGTTAGTCTGCTCTCCAGAGTGCTGCAGCAGGCAAGGGGCAGGGCCAACCCTTCTCATGGAGGCTCACCTGCATCCCCACCACCAGGGCCAGACCTACTGTGCTGCCTGGATGAGGTGTAAATGTCTGCTTTCTAGAGTGCTGTAGCCAATAAGAGGCTGGGCCAGCTCTGCACAGCCCTGGGACATCAACATGGTCCCAGGCAGCAGCCCAGATCAGAGATGTCCACATGGCTTTTGGTGGTAATATGGATCACAAATATCACCACAGATCTCTGCTGCTGCATAGTCACAGACCTGAGCATGTCCCTCAGGGAAGCATGGGCCAGGACTTCACCATGGCCTCAGGTGACAGGGCAGGCTCCTCACATCAGGCTACTCCTCTCCACTGTCAGGTCTCCAGTTCCACTTCTCTTCAAGGTGCTTGAAACATTGTGATTCTCTTTCTCTGTCTGTCTACCACACATTTGCACATTATAGTAGTGGCTGAGGGTTGGTGAGCCTCTGGATATCTTCTGCTCACCCATACTGTGTGGTGGCCCCAAAATCAAGTTTTTAAAACAGAATAAAAGACAATAAAAATACTTAGACACATTAAAGATGTTGCAATACAAATCATACGTTATAAACTCGGGCAGTTAGTATGATGAAAACACAAGAGGAGGCGGTTAAAAACACAAGACTGAGTTTGTTTTGAAGTTCAATATACACGCAAAAGGAGAGATGATAGTTTTGGTTTGGTTTGGTTTGGTTTCTTTTGGTTTGCTTTTCTTTGCTTTTCTTTGCTTTAGTTGTGGCTTTTGGTTTTTGGAGACAGGGTTTCTCTGTGCATCCTTGTAGATGAAGCTGGCCTCGAACTCAAATATCTGCCTGCTTCTGCCTCCTGAGTTCTGGGATTAAATGTGTGCACCACCACTGCTCAGCAAGAGAAATGAGAAAATTTTAACCAGAACAATATTTGAAGAAATAAAGACTGGGGGACATCTAGAACTGATGAAGACATCAGCAAACAAATCCAGGGGGTTGCTGCAAATCTAAAAGGATACATTACAGAGATATTTCTGTCTGTAAACACCATAGTGAAAATATAGAAAACCAAAGACAAAGAAAAAATTTAATTAAAAATCGCAGGAAAAAGAAATTTAACTTCAACACATGACAACCACACTGTCCAAACTGACTTGTGCTTCTCAGCAGAAACAGTGGAAAGTAAGAGAAATTAATTTTCTGAAAAAAGTAAGAAAAGCCTTCTTTCCAGTTTTTGTATAGTCATGGAAGAAGAGAATCAAACAAACTTGATGTAATTTTGTTTCAAATTAATAGAGATCGCAGGGAAGAAGAGGTATAAATACATTTTGTCGCTATTGGCCCATAACTTGCCATAGATATGGATCTAGTTTGACTCTGGTTTTGGCCTATAATGACATTATCCCTTCAAAGTGTCACAATGGGACCCAGGCTGGGTTCAAACTGGTGATGACCATGCCTCGGCCTTTGGAGTGCTGGAATTGTGAGTGTGTAGTATTATGCCTGAGTCGAGATTCATTTCTACTCTAGAAGAGTCAACCCATGACCATGGAGACGGTAGTCTCTTACGACTGTGTACTCTCTCCTTTCTTCCTTGTCCCTTTGTTAACTCTCTTCCCATGAAAATCCTAATGTTGTCACAGGAGTTCACTTACTCCCCCAGTTTATTTCTATAATGGAAGATCATATGTGTAACTATAGGCATGCTCTTTGGTCACTTTAAACTCTTAAATACCCTAGATGAGCTTTAAGTTAAAATTTCCCCAAATCGATGAATGTATTCCCCCTCCAGCTACACATATACCCCTCTTTATCTTCTTTCTATGTTTACGACTACTGGTTAATTAATATCCCTAGTATCCTTTAGGTTTTAAATCTTGTAAACAAAGTAGCTTTCCCTACTATAATAACGTGTGATTTATCCATTGCTTCATCCCACATCTATTCCATAGTTTCGGTGCAAACCCATTACTATGTTTTAAGTTGAGGCTAGTATCATCTCCTGCCTCTATTATTGCAACCAGCTATTGCCAGTGTCCAGTTTCTATATTATTCCTTTCTATTTTATTCTTAGCTCTGAAATACACCCATCTTTTAAAAAAATAAAACCTTGATTATAGTACTTTTCTGTTCGGAACACTTTAACAGTCTTACTCTTCCACTGGCATGCCTTAAAAAGTGTTTGCCTACCTTTCCAATTTCAGCCTTCGCCATTTTTCTTGCACTGTGTCATGGCCATGATCTTATTTTAGTTCTTTAAAAACACACCTCTCGTGTTAGATTTGCGCCGTGGTGTTTTGCCTTTCCCTGAGAGCAGGGATTCACATGCTCTCTCTACTACTGAGCTACGCCTCCAACCCTCCCATAATTTTTGTTTGGATTACTTCCACTTATTTTACTTGTATCTGTTTAGAACATATTTTCTGCAGGAAGGCCGGTTCTCCACTTCCAAAATTTGGTTAGCTGGTCCTCAACTGTTATCTTCTATTGGCACGAGCCTTCCTCATCAAGGCAGCCATCATGCTTCGTGTTAAGGGTACATTTTCTTTCTCTCCCTCTCAGGACAGAAACAGCCTCTTCATGGTTATCATTCAATCCCCAATGCTTATGGCTATTACTTGGTCAAGTATATGCTTAATAAACATGTACTGAGCAAATCATAGAATAGATAAATAAAACACATAGAACCATGCTTTTGGAAGCCTGAATGTGCAAACTAGTGAAGCTTAGTTTCACAGTTTTATGTTGTCAGAATTCGGGCATATCAACTTTATTTTCTAATAAGTATTTCTATTGCAGCCAAGGAAGTCTCCTATGAGTATTCCTAAGGAAACGGTACCATTTACCTAGCCCAAAATGTCCAGTTTCCCACAAACAACTACTTGCACATACCAGACTCAACTTCAAGTGCATAAGCACACCATTTCTGGCTTTTCTGAGAGCATTTGGTAACATCTTGAAGAGATAGCTAGGTGGTCATTCACAGTTTTCCTAAGAATCTCTTACTCATTTTTGTAAAATCAATGACATGAGAATCCTTTGAACTATCTTTAGTTTTATAGTTGTCTTTATGGAAGAACATAAACTGTTTGAAACAAAGATTCTACTGTAAACAATTTTATCAACACAGCTCTAACAGATAGTAATTTATTGTGATAATCATAAAAACTGCGACCCAGAAATGGAAACTGGAATAAAGAAGAAGATATAATTTAGGTTAATAAAAAAATACATTCGACAAATTAGTATTTTGTCTCAAATTTACTTGACTTTGAAAGCCAGCGACCTGCATAGTCACATGGTGGCGCTGCAGGATAGGATGAGACAATGTTTCATACCAGCAGCTCGGGTTTCCTTTAACCAGCAGAAGGAAAAGCACTGGATAAAACAGCACACAGCCTTTCTACAAAGGTGGGGCACCCACAAGACCCTTCAGAAAGGATCACAAATCTATAAATTCCCAAAGGTCCAGATGAGCAGAGCCACTCTCTGAGCTACCAGAGACTGAGTGGAAACAACACAGCAGAAATCATTTTGTCTAAGGAATGATGGAGCCTGGAACTAGAACTGCACAGCATATAAGGCAAGTGCTGGTTTTCTTTGTTTTCCTGGAAGGGTCCTCGGTTCTTTCTGAGACCTGGAGTTACTCTGTAGCAGAAGAAATGGAGACTGGCTCCACTATAGCCAATATAATTAAAGATATGGGTGTGGGTGATCTGGCTGCACGGGGGGCCAGAGTTATATTTGATGACTACCAGCCTTATTTGCGGTTAGAACTGGAGACTGGCAATTTGCTTTTGAATGAAAAACTCGACAGAGAGGCACTTTGTTCTTCCAGTGAACCCTGTATATTGCATTTCCAGGTGTTATTGAAAAATCCTCTGCAATTTTTTCAGGCTGAGCTTTTGATTGAAGACATAAATGACCATACTCCCACGTTTTTAGAAAAACTCATATTTCTAAATATCTCAGAAAGTGCTACTCCTGGAACCTCATTCCAAATGGATAATGCTCAGGACTTGGATATAGGAATGAATGGTATCCAAAACTATTCAATAAGCCCCAACCCCTATTTCTACCTTAAGTTAAAAGATAGTGGTAAAGGAAGAAGATACCCAGAACTGGTACTGGCTAGATCTCTGGACAGAGAAGAGGAGGCTTCAATTAGTTTAATACTAACAGCTATGGATGGTGGGTCCCTGCCCAGGTCAGGGACTGTACTGGTTCAAGTTGTGGTTCTGGATGTCAATGACAATGCCCCTGAGTTTGCCAAAACCCTGTATGAAGTTCAACTACCAGAGAACACCTCTGTGGACTCATTGGTAATCAAGGTGTCTGCTATAGATTTGGATTCGGGAATAAATGGAGAAATATCTTACTCGTTTTCTCATATCTCTAGAGATGTACAAAAAATGTTCGAAATCCATCCAACCTCTGGTGAAGTTCATTTGAAAACACTCCTAGATTTTGAGGTAATTCAATCTTATACAATAAATGTTCAAGCTATTGATGGTGGTGGTCTCTCTGGAAAATCAGCCATTATTGTTCAGGTTACAGACGTGAATGACAACCCACCAGAAATAGTCATTACATCTCTAATGAGCCCTATCCCAGAGAACTGTTTGTCAGAGATGGTGGTCGCTGTTTTCAGTTTACGAGACCAAGACTCTGGAGAAAACGGGAGAATGATGTGTTCAATTCAAGACAAACTCCCTTTTCTCTTGAAACCTACTTTCAAAAATTTCTACACTCTAGTAGCAGAGAATCCACTGGACAGAGAGAGCAGAGCTGAGTACAACATCACCATCATGATCTCGGACATGGGCACACCCAGGCTCACAAACCAGCACACCATAACAGTGCAGGTCTCCGACGTCAACGACAACGCCCCCGCCTTCACCCAAACCTCCTACACCATGTTCGTGCACGAGAACAACAGCCCCGCCCTGCACATAGGCACCATCAGTGCCACAGACTCAGACTCAGGCTCCAATGCCCATATTACCTACTCGCTGCTGCCGCCCCACGATCCACAGCTGTCCCTGGCCTCGTTCATCTCTATCAACGCAGATAACGGGCAGCTGTTTGTGCTCAGAGCGCTGGACTACGAAGCCCTGCAGGCCTTCGAGTTCCATGTGGGCGCCACAGACCGAGGCTCGCCTACGCTCAGCAGCCAGGTTCTGGTACGCGTAGTGGTGCTGGACGACAATGACAATGCGCCCTTTGTGCTCTACCCGCTGCAGAACGCCTCTGCACCTTGCACTGAGCTGCTACCCAGGGCGGCAGAGCCTGGCTACCTGGTCACCAAGGTGGTGGCTGTGGATCGTGACTCTGGCCAGAATGCCTGGCTGTCTTTTCACCTGCTCAAAGCCACCGAGCCCGGGCTGTTCAGCGTGTGGGCGCACAATGGCGAGGTGCGCACCACCAGGCTTCTGAGCGAGCGCGATGTGCCCAAGCACAGGCTGCTGCTGGTGGTCAAGGACAATGGAGAACCTCCGCGCTCTGTCAGCGTCACACTGCACCTCTTGGTGGTGGATGGCTTCTCCCAGCCCTACCTGCCTCTGCCAGAGGTGGCGCGAGACCCCACACACGTGGATGAGGACGCACTAACACTCTACTTGGTCATTGCCTTAGCGTCTGTGTCTTCTCTCTTCCTCTTGTCTGTGCTGCTGTTTGTGGGGGTGAGACTGTGCAGGAGAGCCAGGGCAGCCTCTCTGGGTGGCTACTCTGTGCCTGAGGGACACTTTCCTAGCCACCTGGTGGACTTCAGCGGCGCGGGGACCCTGTCCCAGAGCTACCAGTATGAGGTGAGTCTGACAGGAGTGTCGGATTCCAACGATATTCGGTTCCCTGTCTCCCAAGCTTGAGCGGGCTGTGAATTGCATGAAAGAAAATTCCTCCTCTATGAATGGTTTTGGATACAACTAGCAATTTGTTGACTTTTGTCATGGTTCCTGATGAACATTGGTTCTTTCTAAATATTCTTGTTTTCTATTGTTTTATCTTCATGAGGAACTTCTAATGTTTTGCCTTTTCCTAATTCAGGAGATAACTTTCATGTATATCCTTACAAATTGGTCTCTAAAATAATCATTTCCTGATGAAGACAGAGAACTTTACCCATGACTGACAGGTCACGGTTTCTTCAATTGTTCAATTCTCAAAATTAATCATTATTGATTTGAAAATTCTCACCTTCATTCTATTTGATTGTTGTCCAGAAAAAAATATCGAAAACACTGATGTTTTGAAGATAAGTGTAATACAAATGTAGTGAATTATCAGTGTACCTTCTGTCTAACCTAATAGTATGTTTTCCTATCTAGAATATTTAGAAAGTCTGAAAAATGCATATTTTTGTACAGCAGTATTGATCTGGAATGACAATTTCTCTGAAATGCTAAGACTTTTACTGGTTTAATGAATGCCCAACATGTAACACATATAAATAGTGTTAAAATGTTTTTAGATTTTCTCAAAACTTGTAAAATCCTAGATCCCTCCTGTGACGTCTATCT
Organism: Rhynchomys soricoides; assembly: GCA_019843965.1. Taxonomy (NCBI): domain Eukaryota; kingdom Metazoa; phylum Chordata; class Mammalia; order Rodentia; family Muridae; genus Rhynchomys; species Rhynchomys soricoides. Next base: position 123,622 of record JADRCH010000105.1, on the reverse strand, counting down.
ATCCCATCTCACATTTTCTGAAAATATCTCTCTTCAGCACAGGTATAGGATCAAAACTCAGTTTGTGTTGAACAACTCAGGTCCCTCTATGATTTCAAACTATTGGATCAAGTGATGGGCATTGCTAATCTAAGGTGAATCAGACTGATCCTGGTTACCTTTAAATTCACTTTAGAAATCAGATGTATACCAGTCTCTCTGTTAGGAATATTACAAGAAAGTGAGTCATCTTTTTGGTGCCATATCAAATGTCAAACCTCTGAAAGATGAAAGGAAAGACATATCAAGCAAGTAATCTTGTGGAGGACCTTCATTTTGACATGTCTTTCACTATTGGGTTGGGAACTGGGGACAGAAAACTAAGATGTGCTCTTGTAATAAATGCTCCTAGTACAGATTAGTAAATGTTTGTTTGTTTGTTCTAAGAGCATGTTTTGATATTATTAAATATCAAAGCCTGGATTAGTGAACTATACCTGTTAATTTTATTTTTATTGAGCCTTTCATGTTAATATAACACAATTAAAATGTTTGCAAGCTATTACAGTAGCCTAGAAAGGACATGTGAAGCTTTTGTCTAAAAGGAAAAATTTGAAGATAGGAGTAGTGGCGGTCTCAGGAAGCTGAGGCAAGATCTTAACAAGCCTTAGTAATTTTCCCTTAATAAAAAGATCATTTAGATCACCCATTGTTGTTTCAAATGGCTATTTGAAGAGTATAGAAAATTGCTACAGAAGAAAATGCTGTCTTGTTTATTCAGATTATTATAAAATGAGTTAGAATCTCAACAAAGCAAATAAACATTTACAATAGAATATCCACACAGTTTTGTGTTTTATTCTGTGATGAATTAAGCAAAGATATGCTGAGCACCTTCACTGTCCCAAAGGTATTTTTGGATAATGGGATACGGCAGTAATGCAAGCAATGGGGAGAACTTACAGGTTACACAAAGGAAATAATCCAACATATTAATTTATGCTGCATATGATAAAAAAGACCAGAAAGAAAAAAAATGAGGTAAGAGGTGCTTTCATCTGAGTTTTCCCATAGTTGAATGGTTGTATACAATTTTAAGTTGCTGACCATATGTAGACAGTGTATCATAAACTGGAAGTAACATGTAGATTTTTTTATTTATAAAACCCAACCAACTGGAACCACAATTTTGGTACCTAGGAGACATAAAAGTACAAAGAAACCCCAGAAATATTAATACCACTTTATGCTGAAATAAGTTTAAGAAATCTTATGGGTATATGTTATTAATTTTACAAAGTGACCGATGAATCAGTACTGTGTCTTTC
>JADRCH010000105.1:22344-122305 GCA_019843965.1 Rhynchomys soricoides | reverse complement strand
TCTCTCTCTCTCTCTCTCTCTCTCTCTCTCTCTCTCTCTCTCTCACCTAGGGTGCTTCTGACACAGACTGTACGATTTCTAGAAGGTAGGCAGCTTGTCTGGGTTGTTTATTCTTGTAATTTTTAGAATCTGGCACACTAATAACAAGAATTCTTTTTGTTGAATGAGGGACTGAATCATTAAAACAATGTTGTTTAGTGTTTAAACTTTTGACAACCAAATAGACTATAAAAAGAATGGAACCATGCAGCAATCTGTTGAAGAGCAGTGTCAACGCATGGTGGCGCTGCAGGCTAAGACTTTTAAAAAAGACGAACGCGGAAGGGGATTTTTTAAAAAAAAAAAAAAAAAGCTTCTTCATATCTCAAGCAGAAAATACCTTGGGCAGAGCTCAGACCTTTAACTCTTCAGAGAATGCTGCTAATCTACACTTCTGAACAGGCTATTAACTAACAGGTCGACCACTGTCTGGATGCCCTTGTACCCCAGGTGCGGAAGCAAAGATGAAAATTGGAAGGGAACACAGACAAAGGCAAGTTCTGTTGCTCTTTCTCTTGCTGGGAGTGGCTGGGGCGGGCTGGGAACCCCGCCGTTACTTTGTGATGGAAGAAATACCCAGGGGCACAGTTTTGGCAGATCTAGTCCAAGACCTAGGGCTGGGAGTTGCTGAGCTAGCTGCTCGAGGAGCCCAGGTAGTCTCTGAGGAAAAAGAATCACGCTTGCAGCTTGATCTACAGACTTGGAAGCTAATCTTAAACGAAAGGCTGGACCGGGAGGAGCTGTGCGGCTCCACTGAACCCTGTGTCACTCATTTCCAAGTGTTACTGAAAAAACCACTGGAAATATTTCGAGCTGAGCTACAAGTAGGAGACATTAATGATCATTCTCCCGAATTTCCTGAAAGAGAAATGACCGTGAAAATCATAGAGAATAGCCCTGTTGGCACTGCATTTCTACTCAAAACCGCTCAGGATCTGGATGTGGGAAATAACAGCATTCAGAGCTATAACATTGGTAGCAATTCTCATTTCCATGTTTCCATCCGCAACCGAGGTGATGGGAGAAAATACCCAGAGCTGGTGCTGGACAACGAGCTTGATCGTGAGGAGCAAGCAGAGTTCAGATTAACTCTGACAGCGCTGGATGGCGGTTCTCCGCCCAGGACTGGCACCTCACAAATCCGGATTATTGTCTTGGATGTCAATGACAATGCCCCTGAGTTTGCACAGGCTGTCTACCGGGTGCAAATCCTAGAGAACAGCCCCTTGGGTTCCCTGGTTGCTAAGGTCTCTGCTAAGGATTTAGACACTGGAACAAATGGAGAGGTATCATATTCTCTTTTTCATAGTTCTCAGGAGATGAGCAAAACTTTTGAGCTAAACACCATGTCAGGAGAAGTGCGACTAATTAAAACACTGGACTTTGAGACAACATCTTCATATGAACTAGATATAGAGGCAACCGATGGTGGGGGTCTTTCTGGAAAATGTTCTGTTTCTATTCAGGTGGTGGATGTCAATGATAATTATCCAGAATTAATTATATCATCGCTCACCAATCCCATTCCAGAAAATTCACCAGAGACAGAGGTGGCTCTGTTTCGGGTTCGAGACCGCGACTCTGGAGAAAATGGAAGGACAGTCTGTTCCATCCAGGATGGTATTCCCTTTGCACTGGAACCTTCCGTTGAGAACTTCTATAGACTGATGACAGACGGAGCTTTGGACAGAGAGATAAGAGCTGAGTACAACATCACCATCTCTGTCACTGACCTGGGCACACCCAGGCTCACAAACCAGCACACCATAACAGTGCAGGTGTCTGACATCAATGACAACGCCCCCACCTTCACCCAAACCTCCTACACCCTGTTTGTCCATGAGAACAACAGCCCTGCTCTGCACATAGGCACCATCAGTGCCACAGACTCAGATTCAGGCTCCAATGCCTACATCGCCTACTCGCTGCAGTCAGCTCAGGACCCACAGCTGGCCCTCGCCTCGCTCATCTCCATTAACGCTGACAACGGGCAGCTGTTTGTGCTCAGGGCACTGGACTACGAGGCCCTACAGGCCTTCGAGTTCCACGTGGGTGCCACAGACCGAGGCTCTCCCGCGCTCAGCAGCCAGGCTCTGGTGCACGTGGTGGTGCTGGACGACAATGACAATGTGCCCTTCGTGCTCTACCCACTGCAGAACGCCTCTGTGCCCTGCACTGAGCTGCTGCCCAGGGCAGCGGAGCCTGGCTACCTGGTCACCAAGGTGGTGGCTGTAGATCGCGACTCTGGCCAGAATGCCTGGCTGTCATTCCAGCTGCTCAAGGCCACAGAGCCAGGGCTGTTTAGCGTGTGGGCGCACAATGGCGAAGTGCGCACCACCAGGCTGCTGAGCGAACGTGATGTGCCCAAGCACAAGCTGCTGCTACTGGTCAAGGACAATGGAGAGCCTCCGCGCTCTGCCAGTGTCATGCTTCAAGTACTTCTGGTGGATGGCTTCTCTCAGCCCTACCTACCTCTGCCAGAGGTGGTGCAAGACCCCAGTCACCAAGACAGCAACATGCTCACACTGTACCTGGTCATTGCCTTGGCTTCTGTGTCTTCTCTCTTCCTTTTGTTTTTGCTGCTATTTGTGGGGGTAAGGCTGTGCAGGAGAGCCAAGGAGGCCACTCTGGGTGTCCGCTCTATGGTTGAGGGACGTTTTCCTGGCAACCTGGTGGATGTCAGCGGTGCGGGGACCCTGTCCCAGAGCTACCAGTATGAGGTGTGTCTTACAGGAGATTCTCAGAGTAATGAGTTCAAATTCTTGAAGCCTGTGTTTTCTGGTGTTGTAGACCAAAACTCCGGTAAGCAACTAGGAGATAATCCATTCTCCCCAAGTATTTTAGGCATGTGAAACTTCACATTTCACTCTCTGTATACTTCTGTCGATTTTGCTTTTGCATTTTCTTTTCAAGTCTGGTAGGAATGTTTACTTGTATTTGGTTTTCATTTTCTATACAGTTTTCATAGTATTATTGTTTGTTTATTGGCTTGTTTACTGTTTAAGTATTTTTCCAAATCTGTTTTTACTGAACATTTTACATCAGGAAACTTCATGTTCCTGATTGAATTTGCCATAGTCTCTCCTAAAGAATGTGTATGTTCTTTAATGAATAAAATTCTAATTATAAAGGCATATTTCCTGACCTAGGAGAATGGATTAGTTTATAATGTAGTTTGTTGGAGGCCTTAGGTTAGATACCTCTGTGTATCCAGCACTTGGAGGTGAAGGCATGCTATCAAAAATTCAAGATCATCTTCTACTACATAGAGAATGCAAGCTCAGTCTGGGCTATGACAAACAAGGTGAATTAAGTCTCAAAATTTAAAAATATATTCCTGGTGTGTGATGCCATAGAAGAACATATGATTTCTTTTAAATAATACTTCATTTTCAGATTGGAAGTCCTTAGTTTTATTATTTGGATGGCTATGACTTTGGTAACCTCATTGTGTTTCCTTTGGAAGCAGTTCATATTCGTTAATGTCAAGTTCCTCCCAGATTCTCTAATTAAGTTTTCTATTCTCTAACACTGTAAATTTCATCTCATGGAAACCCACACAATCCACTCTTTCTCTCCTAAATTAACATTGAAAAGGCTAAAAGTCTCTTCATTATCTTTAGCTGATGGAAGCACTTGTCATGTTACTGATGGCATAAAACCAAAAATCTCCTGGAAGAGTGATGCACACACACACACACACACACACACACACACTCACACTCACACACACCACACTGTTATAACTTGTTTTAATGGGGAAATCCTGGTGTAAAAAAAAACCCCAAATTCTGGCCTCGGGGTAGCTTCTGGTGGTACAGAATGCCAATATTTACATGCTTTGGATGATGATATTGCTTCAATTGACAAGGAATTTGGAATAAAATTCATTATATAGGATTAACATTAGTTAACTAAACAAATTTTAGTAAGGATGTGTCGGTGTAGTGTTGAATGATTTGGAGAAATTATTCAGAAGAAAAAGAGATGATTCCCCAAAGATGTTCAGTCCTGATCCCGAGAAGCTGTGAATATTATTTTATATTGTAGAGATAAAACATGAACAAAATTAAGGTTGTTAATAAGCTAAACTTAAAACAGGCTGTGTATTCTAGATCATTTGGGTGGGTCTGAGAGAAGCAGTGAAAGCCTTTAAAAGCAAAGTTGAATCTACCTAGCAATGAAGATGGCCAGGCATAGTACACTTGGGAGGCAGAGACAAACAGATCTCTGTGATTTGAAGGCCAGCTGCTCTACATAGGGAGTTCCAGGTTGGCTAGAGCTACATAGTGAGACCCTGTCTTGAAAAAACATGAGAGAGAGGTAGGGGAGGAAAAAGAAATTCCCTAAGGATTGTAGGCGCATCTTGTGGTTCAGTGTTTCAACCTGCCATAGTCTGACTGTCATACAGATTTTGAACGTTCTGGTAAACTCCCAGAGTGAAATAAGTTCTTTGTGGTATGTTTTTTGATGGCTCTCTTTCTCCAGTTGAAGCTTGAAGATGCTGCTGATGAAAAGACTTAAAAATATAGAAGTAGAATCAGACAGTGGTGGTGCACCCCTTTAGTCCCAGCACTCAGGAGGCAGAGGCAGGCAGATCTTTAAGTTTGAGGCCAGCCTGGTCTACAGAGTGACTTCTAGTATAGTCAGGGCTACACAGATAAACTTTGTTTTGGAGAAAAGTATGGACATGGGTTTTTAATTGGGTGGTGTTGCAGACCCAGAAAAGGTTCAGGTTGCTTTGTAGAATTGGTAGAAATGTGATCTTAGCGAGTCTGCCAGTAAAGACACAAAAGTGAGGCATGAGGTGCTTATAGAACAGGCTGGCTTAGAGAACTTATCATTTAAAGAAACTGTGGGGAGAAATCTGGATGTCAATGCTACTACTAGTAAGAGACCAGGCAAGGAAAACTGTTAAAAACTGGAGGAAATTAACACTTTTATTTTTATGCAATTGCAGAAAACTTAGCTGAATCATGACTTATATGAGGAAATGAACTCATGCATTTGGACAATTTGGCAGAGGAAATTACCAGGAAAACTGCCAGAAATACAACTTGATTTCTTCTCACTGGTTATAGTAAAATATCAGATTAAAAAAGAAAAAAACAAGATATACCCAGGACCTGATGGCTAGAGGGAAACTCTCATTCTAATTGCATTACAACATGTTAAAATCAGGAAATTGACTGGCAGGATGCATATGTAGGAGGGAAGCCAGAGGTGCAACTGGGAAACCTTTCACTAATGACTGGGAAATCTGAGTTAAAAATAGAGGAGAGAGTTGCAGGAAGTTAATAATACAGAAGCCTCTTTGAATGGGACACATTTTCTATTAGCGCATTTTTAATGAATTTTCCTGGTGTATAGGTATAATGTGATGCTAATTGCAGTAACTGTATAACATACTGACTGACAACTTTCAGAAGTTGGTCCCATCTTTCAATTCTCCACTGTACCTGCTATGGGGTTAGAAAGTAGCAAGTATTAGTTTCTCCAGGTTACTGTCATTAACAGCCAATCAGAGGAGTAGTTCTTGTCCTTTGAAAGCAATGAGGCCAAATTTTTAAATAATGTTGATTTGAATAAAAAATGAGAGAGGGATGTTTATTACTGGTATATTTAGATTTGACTTTCCCTTAATTTGTCTAAACATCATACTTGGATCAATCCTATCAGCCTTCTCATATGTTGAGATGTTTTGAAGCAGGCCCAAAGATTCAAACTTGTTAGGTCATTCATTCAGGTTTCCATTGTCTCACAAGTTAGCTAGCAGTTGCTTCTCCCTCTATATTATAAAGGTTTGCATAAGGTATTTGTGATTGTTTGAATGAAAATCTTCTCCTATTAGCTAATATATTTGAGTACTTGGTCTCCAGTTGCTAGGTCTGTTTGTGGAGGCAGTACAGGTCTACTGGAGAAAGCATCTCACTGTGGGTGGGCATTGAGAGTTCATAGCATTACTCCACATCCAGGTTCCTCTCTTCCCTTTGTGTTTCTGACTGAAGATGTGATCTGTCAGATTTTTGATCTGCTGCCTGCTGCTGCACCTCACCAACCATTGTATATTCTCCCTCTGGAAATGTAAGCAAAAATAAACCCTTTCTTCCTTCAGTCTCATTTGGTCATGGTATTTTATTGCAGCAATAGAAGAATAACTAACAAAGGTTTTATTATTTCTTTTATTTTTGTGATTAGATATAATTGACCATTAAAACCATCCATGGGTAAACATTTTTTTGCTTGGGAAGACTGCACTGCAAACTCAATTTGCTATCCCACAATTCCAATTTTCTGTTTTCTGTTCGTAACTTGTCTTCTTAATTACATTAAAAAAATCTCAAAATTTATGTAAGATATGGAATTGTTGAAGTACATTATTTATAATATTAATTTTGTCTTGTAAGCTATTTTATGCTGTAAGCTATACAATAATACTCTTCTTTTTATTCTAGATATTGGTAAAATGTGTTTTCTCTCCTCTTATAATCATTAGTGTAAGAGTATCAACTTCATTATCTTTTTTTTAAAAAAGCCAGCATTATCTTTCATACATTGCCTATAACTTTCTGTTTTCTGTTTCATGGAATTCTACTATTGTTTTATAATTTCTATTATCTTCTTTGGATTTAGCTTTCTATTTTGCTACTTTCTTAATTACTATATCGCTCACTTTGAAATCTTAAATCAAAGCACACAAAAAATGAGTGAAGCTGTACCTCTTTCTCTGTATGGTACTTAAAATTATGCTAATGAAGTTTGAAATTTTCTATTTTTATGAACATTCTATTTGAATTTATAATTTTCATCTTCTTTGACAGGTATGCTATTTAGAAGTTTCTAGATTGATTTCAAAATGCTTTGAGGATACTATTTTATTATTTCTCATTTTTTGATTTGTGAATATTTTGTGTATAACTGCCCTTGCCACAGAGCTCCATAAGCAAATAGCACCTGGAGAAAACTAGGATCCTAGGAGTGTGGATGAGCCCATGAGTGGAGGTAAGATGAGCACCACTGCTGAGCAGGACCTGCCTGGAATCCTCAGAACACAGGGACCAAGGAACAGCCTGGGACAGGAGGCTTCTGGTTTACACCTGTGGTCTGTGCCACACAGCTCCATAACCAAATTGCACAGGGAAACAGATACCCTGCCAGGAGTGTGGACAAGCCTGTGATCAGGAGTAAGGCCAGTACCTCTGCTCAGAGAGACTCGCCTAGACACTCATGACACAGGGACTAGGAAGTGGAGAGCTGATCTTGTGACACAGGGCTCCATGCTCAGTGCCAGGAGAGAGCTGGTCTCCCAGGACTGCCTACATACCTTCGGTCACAGGAAGAAAACCACTTATGTTCAAATTCCTCAATCAAGAGGGACCCTCTAAAAGCCATGAGGAAACAGGAACCAAAGAAGAGCTAGGGACAGGATCCTTCTGATTTCTGTCTGCTGACCCTGCACCACAGCTCTCCAAACCCAAATTCCTTTCAGAGACAGCTATTCTCCAAGGAGTACTGACACAAAGGTTTGCAGGGAGACAATCCACAATCAAAGAGAGCAAGACCAGATAACACCATAGATAACCAGATGACAAAAGGCAAGGGCAAGAACATAAGGAACAGAAACCAAGGCAATGTGGCATCATCAGAACACAGTTCTCCCAAAACAGCAAGCCCTGGATACCCCAACACACCAGAAAAGCAAGACTAAGATTTAAAATCACTTCTCATGATGATAATAGAAGACTTTAAGAAGGAAATAAATAACTACCTTAAAGAAATATGAGAGAGGGCTGGAGAGATGACTCAGCCATTAAAGACTAGGCTCACAACCAAAAATATAATAAATACAAGAGAACACAGGTAAACAGCTAGAAGCCCTTAAAGAGGAAATACAGGAAAAAACAATCAAAAAGGTGAAGGAAATGAACAAAACCATCCAGGATCTAAAAATAGAAATAGAAACAATAAAGAAATCACAAAGGGAGACAACCCTGGAGATAGAAACCATAGGAAAGAGATCAGGAGACATAGATGCAAGCATCACCAACAAAATACAAGAGATAGAAGAGAGAATCTCAGGTGCTGAGGATACCATAGAAAACATTGACACAACAGTCAAAGAAAATGCAAAATGCAAAAAGCTCCTAGCCCAAAACATCCAGGAAATCTAGGACACAATGAGAAGACCAAACCTAAGGATAATAGGTATAGAAGAGAACAAAGATTCCCAACATAAAGGGCCAGGAAATATATTCAACAAAATTATAAAAGAAAACTTCCCTAAACTAAAGAAAGAGATGAACCTAAACATTCAAGAAGCCTACAGAACTCCACATAGATAGGACCAGAAAAGAAATTCCTCCCATCACATAATAGTCAAAACAACAAATGCACAAAACAAGGAAAGAATATTAAAAGCAGTAAGGGGAAAAGCTCAAGTAACATAAAGGCAGACCTATCAGAATTACACTAGACTCTCACCAGAGACTATGAAAGCTAGAAGATCCTGGACAGATCTCATACAGACCCTAAGAGAACACAACTACCAGGCCAGGGAGCTATACCCATCAAAACTCTCAATTACCATAGGTGGTGAAACCAAGATATTCCATGACAAAACCGAATTTACACAATATCTTTCCACAAACCTAGTCCTATAAAGTATAATAGATGGAAAACATAAACACAAGGAGGGAAACTATACCCTAGAAAAAGCAAGAAAGTAATCTTTCAACAAAACCAAATGAAGATAGGCACACACACATAAAAATAACATCGAAAATAACAGGAAGCAACAATAACTATTCCCTAATATCTCTTAACATCAATGGACTCAACTGCCCAATAAAAAAGACATAAGCTAATGGACTGGATACGTAAACAGAACCCAGAATTTTGCTGCATCCAGGAAACATACCTCAGGGTTAAACACAAACAGTACCTCAGAGTAAAGTGCTGGAAAACAATTTTCCAGGCAAATGGTCCCAAGAAACAGGCTGGAGTAGCCATTCTAATATCAGATAAAATCAACTTTCAACCAAAAGCCATCAAAAAAGAAAAGGAAGGACACTTCATCCTCATCAAAGGAAAAATCTAACAAGAAGAACTCTTGATTCTGAACATCAATGCTATGAATGCAAGGGCACCCACATTCATAAAAGAAATTTTACTAAAGTTCAAAGTAGACATTGCACCTCACACAATAATAGTGGGAGACATCAACACCCCACTCTCATCAATGCACAGATCTTGGAAACACAAACTAAACAGAGACACAGTGAAACTAACAGATGTTACAAACCGAATGGATTTAACAGATATATATAGAACATTTCATCCTAAATCACAAGAATATACTTTCTTCTCAGCACCCCATGGTACATTCGTCAAAATTGACCATGTAATTGTTCAAAAAACAAATCTCAACAGATATAAGAAGATTGAAATAATCCCATGCCTCCTATCAGATCACTATGGATTAAGGCTGGTCTTCAATGGCAACAAAAACAACAGAAAACCCACATACACATGGAAGATGAACAACGCTCTACTCAAAGATAACTTGGTCAAGGAAGAAATAAAGAAAGAAATTAAAGACTTCCTAGAATTTAATGAAAATGAAAGTACAACATACCCAAACTTATGGGACACAATGAAAGCAGTGTTAAGAGAGAAACTCATAGCTCTGAATGCCTCCAAAAAGAAACTGGAGAAAGCATACACTAGCAGATTAATAGCACACCTTAAAGCTCTAGAACATAAAGAAGCTAATACACCCAAGAGGAGTAGAAGGCAAGAAATAATCTAACTAAGGGCTGAAATCAACCAAGTAGAAACAAAAAGAACTATACAAAGAATCAACAAAACCAGGAGCTGATACTTGGAGGAAATCAACAAGATAGATAAACCCTTAGCCAGACTAACCATAGGGCACAGAGACAGTATCCAAATTAACATAATCAGAAATGAAAAGTGAATTGTAACAACAGAATCTGAGGAAATTTAAAAAATCATCAGATCCTACTACAAAAGCCAATACTCAACAAATTGGAAAATCTGGATGAACTGGACAAGTTTCTAGACAGATACCAAATACCAAAGTTAAGTCAGGATCAGATAAACCATTTAAACAGTCCCATAACCCCTAAAGAAATAGAATCAGTCATTAAAAGTCTCCCAACCAAAAAAATCCCAGGACCAGATGGATTCAGTGCAGAATTCTATCAGACCTTCAAAGAAGACCTAATACCAATACTCTTCAATCTATTCCACAAAATAGAAACAGAAGGAACACTACCCAATTCATTCTATGAGGCCACAGTTACACTGATACCAAAACCTCACAAAGACCCAACAAAGAAATAAAACTTCAGACCAGTTTCCTTTATGAATATCGATGCAAAAAAATACTCAATAAAATTCTCTCAAACCGAATCCAAGAACACATCAAAATGATCATTCACCACAATCAAGTAGGCTTCATTCCAGGGATGCAGGGATGGATTAATACCCAGAAATCCATCAATGTAATCCACTACATAAACAAACTCAAAGAAAAAAACCACATGGTCATTTCATTAGTTGCTAAAAAATCATTTGACAAAATTCAACATCCCTTCCTGATAAAAGTCTTGTAAAGATCAGAATTCAAGGCCCATACCTAAACATAGTAAAAGCAATGTAGAGCAAACCAGTAGCCAACATCAAACTAAATGGAGAGAAACTTGAAGCATCCGACTAAAATCAGGGACTAGACAAGGCTGCCCTCTCTCTTCCTATCTGTTCAATATAGTACTTGAAGTTCTAGCTAGAGCAATTAGACAACAAAAGGAGGTCAAAGGGACATGAATTGGAAATAAGAAATCAAAATATCACTATTTGCAGATGATACGGCCATATACTTAAGTGACCTGAAAAACTCCACCAGAGAACTGCTACAGCTGATAAACAACTTTAGCAAAGTGGCCGGATACAAAATTAACTCAAACAAATAAGAAGCCTTCCTATACTCGAAGGATAAAAAGGCTGAGAAAGAAATTAGGGAAATAACACCCTTCACAATTGTCACAAACAATATAAAGTATCTTGGTGTGACTCTAACCAAACAAGTGAAAGATCTGTATGACAAGAACTTCAAGTCTCTGAAGAAAAAAATTGAAGAAGACCTCAGAAGATGGAAAGATCTCACATGCTCATGGATTGGCAAGGTTAATATAGTAAAACTGGCCATCTTGCCGAAAGCAATCTACAGATTCAATGTGATCCCCATCAAAATTCCAACTCAATTCTTCATAGGCTTAGAAGGAACAATTCCCAAATTCATTTGGAATATGAAAAAACAAAAACAAAACAGGATAGCAAAAGCTATTCTCAACAATAAAAGAACTTCTGAGGGAATCAGCCTCCCTGACCTCAACCTGTATTACAGAGCAGTAGTGATAGAAACTGCATGGTATTTGTACAGTGACAGGCAAAAAGAGAAAGTGGGGAAAATTCTCGAACACATGGGCACAGGAGAAAAGTTTCTGGACAGAACACCAATACTCTACAATCAAGAATCAACAAATGGGAACTCATGAAATTGCAAAGCTTCTGTAAGGGAAAGGACACTGTCAATAAGACAAAATGGCAACCAACAGATTGGGAAAAGATCTTTACCAATCCTACATCTGATAGAAGGCTAATATCCAATATACACCAAGAATTCAAGAACCTAATAACCCTATCAAAAAATGGAGAACAGAGATAAACAGAGAATTCTCAACTGAGGAAACTCAAAGGGCTAAGAAGCACCTAAAGAAATATTCACCACCCTTAGTCATCAGGGAAATGCAAATCAAAACAACACTGAGATTCCATCTCATACCACTCAGAATGGCTAAGATCAAAAACTCAGGTGACAGCAGATGCTGATGAGGATATGAAGAAAGAGGAATCCTCCTCCATTGCTGGCCAGATTGCAAGCTGGTACAACCACTCTGGAAATCAGTTTGGCAGACCCTCAGAAAATTGGACCTAATACTACCTGAGGACCCAGCTATATCAGTCCTGGGCATATACCCAGAAGATGCTCCAAGTAAGGAGCACATGCTCCACTATGTTCATAGCAGTCATATTTATAATAGCTAGAAGCTGGAAACAACCCAGAGGTCCCTCAACAGAGGAATGGGTACAGAAAAAGTGGTGCATTTACACAATGAAATACTACTCAGCTACTAAAAACAATGACTTCATGAAATTCACAGGCAAATGGATGGAACTTGAAAATATCATCCTGAGTGAGATAACTCAGTCACAAAAGAACAAACACAGTATGTACTCACTGACAAGCGGATATTAGACCCAAAGTTTGGGATACTCATGATTCAATTCTCAGCAACTGTTGGACTGAACATGGAGTCCCAGATGGAGGACTTGGAGAAGGGACTGAAGGAGCTGGAGGAGTTTGCAGCCCCATGGGGAGGGAGCAACAGTTTCAACTTGTCAGGCCCCCTGGTACTCCCAGAGACTGGACCACAAACCAAAATATGCATATGGAGGTTCCTATGATGCTGGCCACATATGTGGCAGAGGAGAGCCTTGCTGGCTATCAGTGAGAGGAGAGGCCCTTGGGTCTGAGAGTGTTAGATGCCCCAGTATAGGGGAATGCCAGGAAGGGAAGATGGGAGTGGGTGAGTGGGAGAATACTCTCATAGAGGCAGGGGTGGGGGGATGGGATGGGGGTTGCAAAAGGGAGACCTGGAAAGGGGGAAACATTTAAATGAAAATAAAGTATCAAAAAAAAAGGACCCAGTGTTCTGAAGTGTATTGGTAAAAATTCTCATGTTCATTTGAAAGGAGTATAGTCTGTAGTTGGTAGAAGTGAAGATTAGTAAATATTAACTAATTGTTCAAAACTGTTTAAATTATTTATGCATAATGTTCCTATGTTTCATAATTTACTAATAGAAATGTGTTAATTTCATCAAATAATGTACATTCGTTGTCTATTTCTTTTTTCAAGTCTAGTATTTTTAAACTATTAGTTTTTAAGCTGTTATTTGATTCACACAAGTAGATTTTTGTTTTTTGTTTCAGTGGGATGACTCAGTATTTGTCATTGTAAAATGTAAAATCTAAAATTTCAATTTCTAGTTAATATTTGTCTGATATAGGCATCTCATAGTTCTCCTTTTTGAGATATGATGATCATTTCTTTACTAAATTATACAAAAGTGGGAGCAAAATGGGATAAGCTGTCAGGCTTTCTCAACTGTGGTCCTACCTTGGCCTGGTACTATTTGAGAGGAGGATTCCTAAGGGAGACTGAAGAGAAAAGCAAGAGATTGGTTGGACAGGAGAGAAGACTTGGGTGCACAATGTATTGTGGAAAGAAAGGCTACTATGTGAGAGCCAGGACAAATGGAATTGCAGAGGGAGACAGAAAGGGAACAAAGAAGGTGAGAGGGTAAAGTAGAGGCATTTTAGGAGTTCATATAGTGTTTGAACAATGGAAAAGAAATTAGAGGAACTGTTTCTGGAGACAGAATTGTTGAGCCAGGAAGGAGAAAGGGGGTATTAGCTCTGGGGAAAGTCCAGAGCAGAGATCCAGGGGATGACAGCGATACTCAGCTTTTCTTACCCTAAAATCTAGACACTGAGGGGCCTCCCACCACTAGCCCATTAGCAGAAGCTCATGCTGAAGCCACACTGTCAACATTTACTTCTCTGCTGCCATGCTTAAACACTGGTGAATAGTAACTTTGGAAAAAAAAGAGTTTATTCTAGTTCCTGGGTCATAACCCAACATTGAGAGACATCAGGGCAGGAACCTGGCTGCAAATATTGAAGCAAACACCACAGAAGAACACTGCTTACTGGCTTGCTTTTTTTCTTGCTCAGCTACTTTTCTTATACAATCTGGACTCACCAGTCCAGGCATGACAACAGCTCCAGTTTCATTTAACAATGAAGAAAATGTCTAACAGATGTGTGCCTAGGCTAGTTCAATGGAGGCTATTCCTCAGTATAGACTCTGGGAACTTCAGTTTGTATCAAGTTGACAAACTATATTCTGATGCTTGGGATCTGCTACATCCTCCTCTTTACAGCACAATCTCCTTGTTATCCTTTTCTTCCTCATCAGCAGGTTCATCATTTTCAAAAACCCATCTCCATATTCAGCAGTTTCTTTATCTTCTTCCTGAGAT
The DNA here is from genome assembly GCA_019843965.1 of Rhynchomys soricoides. NCBI lineage: Eukaryota > Metazoa > Chordata > Mammalia > Rodentia > Muridae > Rhynchomys > Rhynchomys soricoides. The sequence goes on along the minus strand of JADRCH010000105.1, from coordinate 108,077 downwards.
ATTGTCTCCTCCTCCAATCCCTTTCTCTCAATTTGGTTTGCCTTCTTATTCTCATTTAGGGCCTTTGCATTCAGTATACCCACTGCTTCCTATAACATTGCTCTGGGGCTGCAGATGGAATAGGGTTGGTAGAGAAGTGGGTTCCCAGAGCTCAGATGAAGTGATTCCCAGACAGTGGAGAGTTGCCATGACCAAAACCTGGCATGATAGTTTCTTGGAAAAGTGGTTCTCTTGGACATGTGGCAGAGGAATAAGAAGTTAGGGAAGAGTTAGTACAGATGAAAGGTGCACAGGGCTATAGTCATCTGAACGGTAGACAGAAAAACAAATAGGGAGGTGGCTGGTGATCTCAATTTGTAGTTGCTTGATCCTAGGCTTTCTGCCCTAGTGCCAACCACTCCATCTCATAGTCCTTATAACTACAGTCAGTTTTGCATTATACATCTTCTTTTCTATCTATAATGTTATATTCAACCTGAATTTAGAGTTAATGTAAATATTCTGTAAACAACAGAGTTGGATTTTGGGTTTTTTTCCCCCCAAAAAAATTAACGGTCTTAAAATTGAAAAGGCCATTCAATTTATATGTAATATTCAATTCTTCTATGGCTGTAGATATTTAATTTTGTATTCAAACAATCTGTTTTCAGTTCTTTGTTTATATATTTGTTTCATTTTGCTCATGGATTTTTAATATTTTATTTATTCTTCCAGTTGCCTTTATCTGTGATATTTTCTCTAAAAAGTGACCAAGATAGACATTTCTTGTTCAAAGTTGTTAGTGATCAGGAAAATGCAAATCAAAATGACCCTGAGATTCCACCTTACATCAATCAGAATAGATAACATCAAAACCTCCTGTGATACACATGTCGGTGAGGATGTGGAGAAAGAGGAGCACTCTTCCATTGCTGGTGGAATTGCAAACTGGTAAACCCACTCCAGAAATCAATCTGGAGATTCCTCAGAAAATTGAAATAGATCTACCTGAAGATCCAGCATATACCCAAAAGATGCCCCACCAAGCCACAAGGGCACTATATTTATAGCTGCCTTGTTCATGATAGCCAGAAGCTAGAAATAACCCAGGTGTCCCACAACAGAAGAATGCATAAAATGTGGTTCATTTTCACAATGGAATATTAAGAATGTGGACATCCTGAGTTTTGCAGGCAAATGGATGAAACTAGAAAATATCATTCTGAATGAGGTAACTCAGAACCAAAAGGATGTTCATGGTATGTACTCACTGATAAGTGGATATTAACCAAAAAAAAAAGTATAGAATACCCAGGATATAGTCCACAGGAATCAAAAAGTTTAACAAGCTGAAGGACCCAAGTGAGGATGCCTTAATCCCAGTTGAGAGGGAGAAGAAATCAATCACAGAAAGGAGAAGGGAGGGAGGGAGGGAGGGAGGGTGCTGGGTGGGAAAGGGAACAGCGAGGGGAAGGGGGAACATGATCAGGTACTGTGAGGTGGAAAAGGACTGAATATCTGAGGACCAGCAGAAAAAATGGAAATGGGTTACCTCAGGAGGTAGAAGGTGGGAGGCCCCTCCAGAATGTACCAAAAACCTGAGGTGAGAGATTGTCAGGACTTGTATGGAGAGACCTTAGATGAAATGCCCTACAGTGGGGATAAGGAACTTGTAGAGCCCACCTCTAGCAGAAAGACAGGGCATAAAGTGAGGGATGGGGTTGCCATCCCACAGTCAAAAACTCTGAACCAGAATTGTTCCTGTATGAAAGAACTGCAGGGACAAAAGTGGAGAAGATCCTGAGGAAAAGGAGGTCCCACAACAGGCCCAAAGTGGGATCCAGCTCAAAGGGAGGTTCCAAGGCCTGACACTAGTACTGAGGCTATGGAGTGCTCACAAAAAGGGACCTATCAGGACTGCCCTCTGAAAGACCAAACAAGCAGCTGAAAGTCAGATGCAGATATTTACACCCAACCAGTAGACATAAGCTGCTGACTGCTGTAGTTGAATTAGGAAAAAGCTGGAAGAAGCTGAGGAGCAGGGTGACCCTGTAGGAGGATCAACAATCTCAATTAACCTGAACCCCCGAGATCTCTCAGACACTGTGCCACAAACCGGGCCCCCAACATATATACAACAGAGGACTTTAAGTCTGGGTTCATTCAGAGAAGATGCACCTAACCCTCAAGATGCTGGAGGCCCCAAGGAGTGGAGAAGTCTGGTGGGGTAGGGCATGGGGGTGGGGGTGGAGACATCCTTGTGGAGATGTGGAGGGGAGGATGTATGGGATGTGGAACAGTCAGAGGGTGGATCAGGAGGGGAATAAAATCTGAAGTGTAAAAAAAAGGATTAAATAAAATTAAATAATAATAATAGTCATTTCTTATCGCAATCTACCTTAAGTTGGCATTAGACTAATTCATATAAAATACAAAATAATTGAAATATTTGACTCTCATCCATTTTGCTATGGCACAAAAGATCAATACAAGACAGAGAAGATGTATTTGAGAATTCATATAGTAGAGAAACTCTGTGAATATAATCAAATTGGTAAATTCTCAAAAAGACTTTTATATCTATCATATACAGTATATTTTAACTACAAAGAAATAAAATATATTAAAGAAAAGAAATAGGCTATAATCCAAACTCCAAATCAAAATTTTCACTAGAGAACTCATACTGGAAAGAAATAGTAGAAAAGCACTAAATGTGAGGACTCATTTATTGAGTTCTCAGTTAAGATACACATGGGATAACACACTGGGCATAAACTACATTAATATGAGATATATAGGGAATGTTTCAAATGTTCCTTGAATATTAGGAGTCATGTAAAGTAGACATTGGAGACAAATTTTATGAGAATACTCAATGTAAAAAGCTTTAATTCCTCACCAAACACTGTACATATAACAACTATAGTGAAGAAAAGTCTCATGAATATAAGAATAATTAATATTTGCTCCAACCATTTGGATGCCAATTAAACTCTGAATGTAAAAATTGTGGGAAAAACCCTTTATTTGTTAAATATTTAGGGCATACATAGGTGAGAACTCATATGGAATTTCAAACATGGATATAATACAATATGAGAAAGTTGCTATTTCTTATATTTCTAATGTACATGTAGGAATGGCCATTGAGAAGAAGACTTATGGATATAAAATCTTCACTTAATCTTTAAAATTTACACAGAAAATAAGAAAAGTGAAAGAGTTCTATAATTATAAGAAATATAGGGTCTGGTATTCCATTATAACTATATTGATACAAAAAAGTCTCTATGATTTGAACAAAGTGACAAATCTTCCAATTATTCTTTATAGTTCTCTATTCATTGTGTATTATATATTTTACTGTATTCATTGGAGAGAACCCATATATAATGGTTAACTTCTAAAGTCAACTTGACTGAAATAAGGGATATATGAAGACATGGTAAAAGATTATTTCTGGGTGTGTCTGTGTTTCTGAAAAAAATGAGAATTTGAACCACCAATCCAGGTAGAGAAGATTCACTCTCAGCCAAGGGAAATTGGTACCAGCTGTCTTCTGCATCTAGGGCATCAACTTTCTCTTGCCTCTGGATAACAAAACACTAGCTTTTGGACTCCAGGAACTACAAAAGCCAGATCATATTAGCTGGTTTTCTAGATTCTATGTAGTATATTCTGAGATTTCTCAATATCCATATTCATGTGAAATAAGTAAATCCTATTTGTTCCTATCTCTTCTCTTTATTTAAATGGATTGATTGCCTGTTTGTATTTGCCTATATGTTTTTTGCTTGCATTTATGTATTTCTCTGCACCATATGCAGTGCTTGGTGCTCACAGAGGCCAAAGTAGGGAATCAGATATCATGGAACTGAAATTACAAATGGTTATAAGCTGCCATGTGGGTGCTGGGAAGAGAACCCAGACCCTCTGGAAGAGAAGACAGTGCACCTAATCATTAATCAATCTCCCCAAACCCTCACTCTACTTCTTAATATAGAGGAGTAACTTGAAGAAACCTGAAAAATATATTCAGCTACCTCTCCTCCTTAATGAAATATGAAATACAAGAACTCACACTAGACAAAAATGATTTTAATATAAGGAATGTGCGTGTGTGTATGTGTGTGTGTGTGTGTGTGTGTGTGTGTGTGTGTGTGTAAAACACTGAAGAGAACTCATATGAACAGGAAATTTAAGTAAATTTAAGTAGACTTTTAAAATCTCTCATTCTTTAGTCAGAGAGTAAGAACTAGTTAAATACCTGTCAAGATTGTAGGAAATATTTAAATTTTTCTTCTTTCAAAGATGTAAGAAAAGTCTCACTAGAAAGAAATACAATAAATAGTATAAATGTGGGAAAACCTTCAAGTGCCTTTCTCCTTGTATGACAAAAGAAGGAAATTGATTTTTAGAAGAGAAATCTTTAAAGAACAAGTATTCAAGTACTAGGAAAAGAACATTTCAGGATTTTTTTCCATATTTTTACTACATAACTCTTGAAACTAAGATACATGTTCTGGGGATTACTGAAGATATGAATAATAATTCTGCTATAAGAGACTTGGAAGTGGTTCCGCACTGTGTCCCAGATCACAAATAAAGTGGAGATGCCTGCTGGACTAAAGGTCAGGTAAGTCACATGCGTGCAGACCTCCACCAATAACTTGCTGCCTCCCAAACTTATTCCCATTCCTCCCTCCATTCCTCATTGCTGTGCCCTAGCCCTCAACTTGTTTAGAGACCCCATCCTTGACCAGAGGTCATTTCTGTCTGCAGAACTCCAGGTAGGCCACCTGCCCATGGACAACCCCACTTTATCAGAAGCCCCCACTATATTGAACCCCTACCACCACTCCTCATTGCCATGTTCCAGACCCCAATACAGGCAGAGACCCCAGCTAAACCAGAGGCCATGATGGCCACCCCATATTGGGTGGAGACCCTCTACTCAACCACAGGCCACTCCAGGTAGGAGACCAGAGATGAAACAGAAACCAAGGAATAAAACACAAATCCAACAAAAACTCCAAAACTGGCATCTAGATCTAAAATCACCTCAAACACGGATGCCTAGATGCCACTATAATAAAAGAAACAACAGAAAGCCTGAAAATTCATAGAAACTGAATACCCCTCTGCTGAACAACAATTGGGTCAAGAAAGAAACAAAGAAACAAATCAAATACTTTGTAGAATTCAACAAAAGTGAATAGTCACTGTACCCAAACTTATAAAACAGAATGAAAGCAATGTGGAGAGGAAATTTCATAGCAAAAGTGCTTACATAAAATATAGTTCTCATAACAGCAACTTACCAGCACATCTGAAAAACTCTAGAACAAAAAGAAGTTAGCACACTCAAGAGGAGTAGACAATAGGAAACAATCAAACTGAGTGCTGTAATAAATAAAATGAAAGCAAAGAAAACAATACAATGAATCAATAAAACAAAGATTTAGTTTTTTAAGAAAATCAACAAGAGAGGCAAACCCTTATCCAAACTAATTAAAAGACAGACACAGAATATCCAAATTAACACTACTAGAAACAAAAGGGGGGACATAACAGATACTAAGGAAATACAAACAATCATTAAGTCATACTTTAAAAACCCATACTCCAAAAAAGATGGAAAATCTAAAGAAATGGACAATTTACTCATAGATAGTACTTACCAAGGTTAAATCAATATCAGATAAGCAATTTTGATAGGGCTATAACCCCTGAGGAAATAGAAGCAGTCAATAAAAATTCTTGCAACATACGAATGCCAAGTACCAGATAATTTTAGCACAGAATTCTACCAGACTTTCAAAGGAGAGTTGACACTAATACTCCTTGTCTTAGTTGGGTTTTTCTTTTGCTATGATACCATAACTAATGCAATTCTTATATTGGGGCAACATTTAATTGGGAATGTCAGAGGTTCAGTCCACTATCATCATGGCAGGAAGCATGGCATTGTCCAGACAGACACAGTGCTGGAGAAGGATCTGAGAGTTCTTCATCTTGATCCAGCTGCAGCAAGGAGAGGACTGTCTCCCAGGCAGATAGGAGAAGGGTCTCAAATTCCACCCTCACAGTGATACACTTCTACCAAAAAGACCAGACTTACTCCAACAAGGCCGCACCTTCTAATAGTGCTACTCCCTGTGCCAAGCTTATACAAACCACCACATTACACTTTCTGGCCCCCAGAGGCTTGTTCCAATACACGAGTTTATGGGGAGCTATACTTACCCATAGCATAAAGCAAAATACATTTTGTCCAATTTCAAAAGTCCCCATAGTCTATCACAGTCTCAACAATGTTTTAAAGTCCAAAGTTCTAAGACTCTTCTGAGATTCATCCCATTTATTAACAGTAATCACCTATAAAATCTAAATTTAAAACCATATCACATACCTCCAACATCACAGGATATATTTTACCATTCCAAAATGACCCAGTGAGGAAATCCTGAACACACACCCACACACACAGCTGGGCAAACTCCAAACACTGCCTCTCCATGTCTGATGCCCAACCTCTTTCTGTTCTGTTAACTGCAGCACAATTCTTTCTCTTTGGCTGGTTTTATTTCCTATTAGCAGCTTTCCACAGCAGGTATCCCACATCTCTGGCATCTTGAACATCTTAGAGTCTCCAAGGCAACTTCAACTTCACAGCTTCTTGTTCCAATGTCTGGGATCCATTCATGATCTGGGATCCTCCAAAGGGCTTAGGTCACCTCTCCAACTCTGCCCTCTGCAGCACTCCAGGATCTGGTTGCTTCCACTCCACTGATGTTATTTTTGGTGATCAACCCATAGTTCTGGCATCTATAACATGCTAGGGTGTTTCACTGAAACTAGGCTTCACCAATAGCCTCTCATAAGCTCCCTTTACAGTGCCAAGCCTCAACTACTTTGCAGGACTCCTTCAGTCAACTGGGCTGTCAATTGCAACTGATACCAATGCCCTTTCTTGTCATCTCATAATTCCAGGCCTTATCTGCCCACCATGACCATTCTATGCCCTCAAAACTAATACTATTGAGGTCTGCCCTCCCCTAGAAGAGCTGTAGACATTTTGTCCCCTGCCTGCCAGCTATTTCATATTGTTGCTGCAATATGCCTGCCTATCATTGACACTGAAAAACAACTTGACTCAGAGCAAGGTCATGCTGGCCATCACACATCCTGTTATGTTCTGTAGTTTCTGTATGAGGTTTGTTAATCTTAAGAAATTCCACAATGCTTTATATAGGACATCAAATTAAAGGTCAATATGAACTGTTATGTATAAGATAGCTTGAGTCAGAGCCAACAATCATGCAGTACTTCCTGCACCTGCATATGAGCTCACTGTGGTTTTTGTGGTTTTTCCTTTATAAGATGACAGAAAAAGATGTTCAATGCTGTGGCTCAGTCCAGAATTCTGAGCTATGATTCTCATAGATAAGTATTAAGGTATGTGTCCAATAAACAATCCCTGTCTAACTGATATTGGTGCTTGTGTGGCTTGTGGGGTGACTCATGGACCCCAACAATACCACTTGGGTGACTCTTACACATTAGCAAGTCCAGCTGCAGCATGAGGTACACCTTGGCTATTTTGGAACACAGTGTCTTTGTGCTCTCAGAAAACACTTCACAGAAGATTTCACCTCAGTGATCCTGGTCTCTTCTTAATTACCAGTTTCTTAGATTCAGCTAACTAAGATCAGTTGTCCCAGTAACTCCTTTTGTTCTTGGCCTTAAAGCCAGAGCCAAATGGCCAAAGCTCCTGAATTCGGCTGATTGCTGGGGGTGGTACATCATAACAAGCTTTCTGTTTTCCAATGGTTTCCTCCACTGCCTAAGCTTGGATGCTCTGGAACTTGCTCTGTAGACTAGGATGACCTTAAACTCAGAGATCCTCTTGCCTCTGTCTCCTTAGTTGTGGGATTAAAGGCATGTATCACAATGCCTGGACCTAAGCATTTCTTTATCTGGAATTTTAGGAATATATTAAAAACTGAATCCAAGAATATATTCAAAAGATCCTCTACCATAACTAAGCAAGCTTCATCACAGAGATGCAAGGATGGTTCAACATAAAAAAATCAATTAATGTAATCTACCATATAAACACACTCAAAGGAAAAAGCCCACATCATTATATCATTAGATGCTGAAAAAAAAAACATTGACAAAATCCAATAGCTCTTCATGATAAAATATTGGAGAGAATAGGGATAGAAGAAACAAACCTCAACATAATAAGCACAGGTCTATAGCCAATAGCACGTTAAACAGAAAGAAATTCAAAGCTATTCCCCTAAGATCAGAAACAAGACAAGGCTGTCCATACTCCCTTTATCTATTCAATACAGAGCTTGAAGTTCTAGCTAGATTAATAAAAAAACTGAAGGGTATCAAGGATATACAAATTGGAAATGAATAAATAAAAATATACTTATTCATAGATAATATGACAATATACATAATTTGCTCCAATATAATGTAGGAGAGAACTCCTATGGTTGATAAATACCTTCTATAATGTGGCAGGATACAAGATTAACAAAAAATCAGTGGCCCCCTATATACAATTGACAAATGGACTGAGAAATAAATCAGGGAAACAGCACCCTTTACAATAGCTACAAATGTAGGCTTAGATTTTTAACATACTTTTAATAAGTATTGTTAAACACCTTGACCCACCTCTTGCCAACCATCCAAATGTAGGGGAGATGGTAAATAGAACAAGAGGATATGAACCTGTTCAGAAGTAGTTCCTTGAGGCAATTCCAATCTCTGTTCACCAAGACACTAGCCACCCAATTCTGTAGTATTAAGATACCAAACACAAATTTACAGTGGTAGCATGATCCAACAGAAACAGCCAGTCCTCCGCCAAAGCTACAAGAGTCAATGAGAATGACCAGGATCACCCAGAATGTCAAGAGATGTTCTCTGCTGTGCCTCCCTAAACAAAGTGAAGATCAGGGAAGATGAAGATTCCAGACCAAGGAAGCTTTGCAAAGCTAGCTATGCAAGCACACTATCACTGCATGTTGAGTCCTATTTATACTTTCTCCAAACATCATGTGTCCTCCCACAGGTCTTGCCTCAGCAAAACACCATGTGAGTCTGTATCACATGACATATCCAAAAATTTCCACTTCATATAAGTAATTCAAAATATTTGGAGTTAACTCTAACAAAGAAAGTGAAATAATGTATGATAAAAATTTCAAGTCTTTGAAGAAAAAAATTGAAAAAGATATGAGGCAAGGGAAGACCTCCCATGCTCATGGAGCGGTAGAATCAACATATTTAAAATGGCCATTCTACTAGAAGTAATCTGTAGATTTAGTGGACTTCTCATCAAAATTCCAACACAATTCTTTACAGACCTTGAAAGGACAACACTCAACTTCTTATGAAAAAAAAAATACAAAAAAAACAAGATAGCTAAAACAATCCTGTACTAAAAAGGTACATCCGAAAGTATTAACAATCTTTTTTTTTTTTTTTTTTTTTTTTTTTTGGCTTTTCGAGGCAGGGTTTCTCTGTGTAGCCCCAGCTGTCCTGGATTGATCTCAAGCTTTACTACAGAGAAATAGTAATAAAAAATATTGTATGAGATTGACGTAAAAACAGACATGTTGATCAATACAATCAAATCAAAGACTCAGTAGACACACCTGTGGAAAGTGATTTTTTTTAATAAAGAAGCTAGATAAACAGAATGAAAAACAGAAAACATCTTCAGCAAATGGTGCTGGTCTACCTGAATGGCTTCATGTAGAAAACTACAACTAGATCTATATTTATCACCCTGCACAAAATTCAAGTCCAAGTGGATCAAAGACCTCAATGTAAAACCAGGAACACTGAACTCAATAAAGGAGAAAATGGGGAATAGCCTTGAATACACAGGCACAGAAGACTTTCTGAACAGAGCACTACTAGCATAGTCACTAAGATCAACAACTAATAAACTCATGAAAATAAAAATAAAAGCTTCTGCATGGCAATGGCACCATAATTAAAACAAAGCAGCATCCTACAGAATGGGAAAAGATTTTTCACCAAGTGCACATCTGATAGAGGGCTAATACACAAAATACATAAAGAACTCAAAAAACTAGACATCAACAAGCCAAATAACCCCATTAAAAATAGTGTGCAGATATAAACAGACAACTGTCAATAGGAAAAACTGGACTGAGGTGGCTGAGAAACACTTAAAGAAATGTTCAACATCCTTAGCCATCAGGGAAATGCAAATCAAAACTACCTTGAGATTCCATCTTATATCTGTCCAAATGCCTAAAATGAATAACACGTGTGACAGTTCATGCTGAGGAGTATGTGGAACATGGGGAACACTCTTCCATTGTTGGTGGGAGTGTGAACTTAGACAGATGCTATGGACACTTGCTTTTTTACAAAGAAACCAAAACCATACAACGGAAAAGGGAGAGCATCTTCAACAAATGGTGCTGGTCTAAATGGATGTCTGCATGTAGAAGAATGCAAATAGATCCATATTTAGTGCTCTGCATAAAATTCAAGTCCAAGTAGACCAAAGACCACAATGTAAATCAAGATACACTAAATGTAATAGAACAGAAAGTACAGAATAGCCTTGAACTCATTGGTACAGGAGACAACTTCCAGAACAGAAGAACACCAATAGTTCAGGCATGAAGACCAGCAAGTAATAAATGGAACCACATGACATTGAAAAGCTTCTATAAGGCAAAGGACATTATCAATGGGACAAAACAACAACATACAGGTTGGGAAAAGATCTTCACCAACCCTATATCTGACAGAGGGCTAATATCCAAAATATATAAAGAACTCAAGAAGTTAGACACCAACGACCCAAATAGCTCAATTTTAAAATGGTGTACAAGCCAAAGGGCCCAAGTGAGGACTCCACAGTCCTGCTTGGGAGGTGGAAGGAAGCAATCACAGGAGGAGGGAGAGAGGGACCTGGGTGGGAAAGGGAATAGGAAAGGGAAGAGGGGAACATGATCAGATATTGGGTAGGGGGAACAGGACTGAAGACCTGAAGGCCAGCAGAAAGAATGGAACCAGATAACCTCAGGAAATAGGAGGTGGAAGGTACCCTCTAGAATGAACCAGAGACCTAGGAGGTGAGAGACTCTCGGGACTCAAAGGGAGGGACCTTAGATGAAATGCCCTACAGTGGGGATAAGGAACTTGTAGAACCCACCTCCAGCAGAAAGACAAGGCATCAAGTGAGGGATTGGGTTGCCATGCTGCAGTCAAAAACTCTGACCCAGAATTGTTCCTGTATGAAAGAAATGCAGGGACAAAAATGGAGAAGAGCCTGAGGAAAAGGAGGTCCCATAATAGGCCCAAAGTGAGATACAGGGGAGGTTCCAAGGCCTGACACTAGTACTGAGGCTACGGAGTGCTCACAAAAAGTGCCTATCATGACTGCCCTCTGAAAGACCAAACAAGTAGCTGAAAGAGTCAGATGCAGATATTTACACCCAACCAATGAACAGAAGCTGCTGACCCCTGTGCTTGAATTAGGAAGAAGCTGGAAGAAACTGAGGAGTCGGGCAACCATATAAGATCAGCAGTCTCAACTCAGTCACAAAAGAACAAACACGGTATGTACTCACTAATAAGTGGATATTAGCCCAAAAGTTCGGAATATCCAAAATTCAGTTCAAAGCAACTGTTGGACTGAGCATGGGGTCCAACAGTTGGAGGATTTGGAGAAGGGACTGAAGGAGCTGAGGGAGTTTGCAATCCCATGGGGGGAGCAACATTTTCAACTGGTCAGGATCCCAGGGAACTCGCAGAGACTGGACCACCAACCAAAGAATGCATATGGAGGGATCCATGGTGCTGGCCACATATGTGGCAGAGGAGGGCCTTGTTGGCCATTAGTGGGAGGAGAGGACCTTGGGCCTGAGGGTGTTAGATGCCCCAGTATAGGGGAATGCCAGGGAGGGAAGACAGGAAAGGGTGGGTGGGTGGGTGAAGGAATACCCTCATAGAGGCAGGGGAGGGGGGATAGGCTAGGGGGTTTTCAAAGGGGAGACCTGGATAGGGGAAAACATTCAAAATGTAAATAAAGTATCAAAAAAAAGATCAGCAGTCTCGATTAACCTGGACCCCTGAGATCTCTCAGACACTGAGCCACCAACCAAGCAGCATACACCAGCTGATATGAGGTCCCCAATACATATTATAGCAGAAGAGTGCCGGGTCTGGACTCAGTCAGAGAAGATGTACCTAACCCTCGGGAGACTGGAGGCCCCAGGGAGTGTGGAGGTCTGGTGGGGTGGTGAGGAGGAGAACATCCTAGTGGAGATGGGGGAGAGGAAGTATGGGATGTGGAACACTCAGAGAGTAGACCAGGATGGGGATAAAGTCTAGACTGTAAAAAAATAAAAGATTAAATAAAAAATAAATAAATAAAAATAAAAACAAAAAGTTGGGGTACAGATCTAAACAGAGAATTCCAAAACGGAGAATCTCTAATGGCTAAGAAACACTTAAAGAAATGTTCAGCATCCTTAGTCATCTGGGAAATGCAAATCAAAACAACTGTGAGATTCCACCTTACACCTTTCAGAATGGCTAAGATTAAAAACTCAAAAAACAGGCACATGCTGGCAAGATTGTGGAGCAAGGGGAGCACTACTCCACTGCTGGTAGAACTGCAAACTTGTACAACCCATTTGGAAATCAAGTTGGTAGTTTCTCAGAAGACTGGAAAGAATTCTACCTCAAGACCCAGCTATAAAATTCCTGGGCATATACCCAAAAGCTGCTCCATCATACCACAAGGACACTTGAACAAATATGTTCATAGCAGCTTTATTCATAATAGTGAGACATTGGAAACAACTTAGATGTCTCTTAACTGAAGAATGGATATAGAAAATATGATATATCTACACTATGAAATACTACTCAGCCATTAAAACAAGGACATCATGAATTTCACAGGCAAATGGATGGAACTAGAAAATATCATCCTGAGTGAGGTAACTCAGACCCCAAAGGACATGCATGGTAAGTACTCACATATTAGTCATAAAGCATAGGATAACCATGCTATAATCAACAGACTCAAAGAAGCCAAATAACAAGGGGATCACAAGTTCCATCCATCCATTTGCCTGTATATTTCATAATATCCTTGTGTTTAATAGGTGAGTAGTATTCCATGTGATAAATGTACCACATTTTATTTATCCATTCTTTGGTTGAAGGACATCTGGGGTTGTTTCCACCTTTTGGCTATTACAAATAAAGCTATTATGAACATAGTTAAGCAACTTTCCTTGTGGTATGGTAGAGCATCTTTTGAGATTTTGCCCAGGAGTGGTATAGCTGGGTCTTGAGGGAGAAATACTCCCAATTTTTTGAGAAACCGCCAAGTTGATTTCCAAAGTGTTTGCACAAGTTTACACACCCGCCAGCAATGGAGGAGTGTTCCTCTTGCTGCACATTTTCTTAAGCATAAGCTGTTGCTTGAGATTCTTATCTTAGTCATTCTGATGGATGTAAGGTGGAATCTCAGAGCTGTTTTGATTTCCATTTCCCTGATGACTAAAATGTTGAATATTTCTTTAGATGTTTCTCTGCCATTTGAGATTCTTCTGTTGGGAATTCTCTGTTTAGCTCTGGACACCATTTTTTTACAATTATTTTATTTATATACCTTACCAATGTTGTCTTCCTTCCCAGTCTCTCCTCTGCAAACCTCCCATCAAATCCCCCACCCCTTTGCCTCTAAGAGGGTGCATCACCACCCACTCACTACTGCCTCACACCTCTAGCATCCCCCTTTTCTGGGGCAATGAGCCTCCACAGGACCAAGTGCACCCCTCCCATTGATGCCAGATATGGCAATCCTCTGCTACATATGTAGCACCTATGTATACATTTTGGTTGGTGGATTAGACCCTGGGAGCTATGAGGGGTCCAGTTAGCTGATATTGTTCTTCTTCCTATGGGGTTTCAGTCCCATTCAGCTCCTTCGTTTTTTTTCCCTAACTCACCCACTGGGGTCCTTTGGCTCAGTCCAATAGCTGGCTGTGATTGTCTGTATCTGTCTTAGGCAGGTGCTGGTAAAACCACTCAGAGGACAGCCATACTAGGCTCCTGTCAGCAAGTACTTCTTGGCATCAGCTATAGTGTCATGGTTTGGTGTCTACCTATGAGATGGATCCCAAAGTGGGGTGGTCTCTGAATGGCCTTCCCTTTAGTCTCTGCTCCATTTTTTTGTCCCCGCAATTCCTTTAGACAGGAACAATTCTGGTTTAAAATTTTTGAGATGGGTCAGTGGCCCCTTCCCTCAACTGAGGACCATGCCTATCTACTGGAGGTGGTCTCTACAAGTTCTATATCCCCTCTGATTTGTATTTCAGCTAATGTCATCTCCATTGGGTCCTGGGAGGCACTCACCTCCCTGGTATCCTGGACTGTCTAGTGGTTCTCCCCCATTCCATGCCCCCCTACATATTCCTATTTATTATTCTTTTGGCCCGCTGGACTTCTCTCTTCACACACCTGAACCTTTCCTCATTTTCCCTCCCCTTGCACTCTCCCACCCACACCCGTCCCTCTCTCTACCTCCCATAATTATTTTGTTCCCCCTTCTAAGTGGGTTTGAAGCATCTACACTTTGGCCTTCCTTCTTGTTAAGTTTCATATGATCTGTGAGTTAATATGATGGATATTCTGAGATTTTGAGCTAATATCCACTTATCAGTGAGCACATATCTTGCATGTCATATTGGGTCTTGGTTATTTCACTCAGGATCAGATTTTCTAGTTCCATCCATCTGCCTAAAAAATCATGAAGTCATCATTAACAGCTGAGTAGTATTCCATTGTATAAATGTACCATATTTTCTGTATCCATTATTCCATTGAGGGACAGCTGGGTTGTTTCCAGCTTCTGGCTACTATAAATAATGCTGCTATGAACATAGTGGACCATGTGTCCTTGTTATGCATTGGAGCATCTTTTGGGTATATGCTCAGTAGTAGAATAGCTGGATCTTCACTTAGAACTATTTCCAATTTTTTGAGCAACCACCAAATTGATTTCCAAAGTGGTTGTAACAACTTTCAATCCCACCAGAAACAGAGGAGTGTTCCTCTTTCTCAAAATTCTCACCAGCATCTGAGTTTTTAATCTTAGCCGCTCTGATTTGTCTAAGGTGTAATCTCAGGGTCATTTTGATTTGCACTTCCCTGATGACTAAGAATGTTGAACATTTCTTTAGGTACTTCTCAGCCATTTGAGATTCCTCTGTTGAGAATTCTCTGTTTAGCTACATTCCCCATTTTTTAATTGGGTTATTTGGTTTTTTGGAGGTTAGCTTCTTGAGTTCTTTGTATATTTTGGATATTAGCCCTCTATCAGATATGGAGTTGGTGAAGATTTTTTTCCCAATCTGTAGATTGCCAATTTGTCCTATTGACTGTGTCTTTTGATTTACAGAAGCTTTTCAGTGTCATGAGGTCCCATTTATCAATCTATCTTAGAGCCTGAGTCAGTGGAGTTCTGTTTAGGAAATTTTCCCCTGTGCTGATGAGTCCAATGCTCTTTCCCACTTTCTCTTCCATTCAATTCAATATATCTGATATTATGTTGAGGTCCTAGATCCACTTGAACTTGAGCTTTTTGCAAAGTGATAAACATGAATCTATTTTCATTTTTCTACATACAAACTGCCAGTTGGACCAGCATCGTTTATTGAAGATGCTTTCTTTTTCCACTGTATATTTTTTACTTCTTTGTGTCAAAGATCAAGTATCTATAAGTTTGTGGACTTATTTCTGGGTTTTCAATTCTATTCCATTGGTCAACCTGTCTGTCTCTGTACCAATACCTTGAGGTTTTTATCACTATTGCTCTGTAGTACAGCTTAGGTCAGGGATGGTGATTCCCCCAGAAGTTCTTTACTTTTAAGAATTATTTTTGCTATCCTGGATTTTTTGTTTTCCCATATGAAATTGAGAATTTTCATTCCATGTCTATAAAGAACTGTGTTGGAATCTTGATGGAGATTGGATTGAATCTGTAGATTGCTTTTGTTAAGATGGCCATTTTACTATGTTAATCCTACCAATCCATGAGCATGGGAGATCTTTCCATATTCTGAGGTCTTCTTCAATTTCTTTTTCCAGGGATTTGAAGTTCTTATCATACAGATTTTTCACTTCTTTGGTAGGAGTTATGCCAAGATATATTATATTATTTGTGGTTATTGTGAAGGGTGTTGTCTCCCTAATTTCTTTCTCAGCCTGTTTATCATTTTTATAAAGGAAGGCTACAAATTTGTTTGGGTTCATTTTATATCCAGCCACTTTTCTGAAGTTGTTTATCAGCTGTAGAAGTTAGGGATCTCTTATGTATACTATCATATCATCTACAAATAGTGAAACCTTGGCAGTTTGTATCCCACTGACCTCCATTTGTTGTCTTATTGCTCTAGCTTGAATTGCATGTACTGTATTGAATAAATATGGGGAGAGTGTGCATTCTTGTCTTGTCCTTAATTTTAGTGGGACTGCTTCAACTATCTCTCCATTTAATTTCATATTGGACGTTGGTTTGCTGTATATTGCTTTTAATATGTTTAGGTAAGGGACTTGTTTCCTGACCTCTCCAATAGTTTTAAGAGGAAGGAGTGTTGTATTTTATCAAATGCTTGTTCAACAACTAATGAGATGATTATGTGAATTTTTTTCTTTGAGTTTGTGTATATACTGGATTGCATTAGTTGACTTTTGTATATTGAACTATCCCTGCACCTCTGGGATGAAGCCTAATTGATTATTGTGAATGATGGTTTTGATGTGTTCTTGGATTCAGTTTGCCAGAGTTCTATTGAGTATGTTTGAATCAATATTCATTAACAAAATTGGTCTGAAGTTTTCTTTCTTCATTGGGTCTTTGTGTGGTTTAGGTATCAGAGTAACTGTGGCTTCATAGAATGTACTAGGTAGTGTTCCTTCTGTTTCTATTTTATGGAATAGTTTGAGGAATATTGGCATTAGCTCTTCTTTAAAGGTCTGGTAGAATTCTGCACTAAAGCCATCTGGCCCTGGGCTTTTTTCAATTGGGAGGTTTTCAATGAATTCTTCTATTTCCCTAAGGGATATGGGCCTGTTTAGATAGTTTACCTGCTCTTGATTTAACTTTGGTATGTGTTGTCTGTCTAAAAAGTCATCTATTTCATCTAGATTTTCCAGTTTTGTTGAGTAAAGGCTTTTGTGTTAGGATCTGATGATTATTTTAAATTTCTTCAGTTTTGGTTGTTATGTCTCCTTTTTCATTTTTAATTTTGTTAATTTGGATGCTGTCTCTGTATCCTTTAGTTAGTTTTGCTAGGAGTTTATATATCTTGGTGATTTTCTCAAAGAAGCAGCTCCTGGTTTTGTTGATTCTTTGTATCATTCTCTTTATTTATATTCTGTTGATTTCAGCTCTGAGTTTGACTATTTCCTGCCATTTACTCCTCTTGGTTGTGTTTGCTTATTTTGTTCTAGGGCTTAGTGCTATGAATTTTCCTCTTGGCACTGCTTTCATTGTGTCTCATAAGTTTGGATATGTTGTCATCATTTTCATCGAATTCCAGGAAGTCTTTAATTTCATTTTTTTTATTTTCATATTTTATTTACATTTCAAATGTTTCCCCCTTTTCAGATCTCCCCTTTGGAACCTCCCCATTACCTCTGCCCTCCCCCTGCCACTATGGGGATATTCTCCAACTCATCCTCCCACCCACCCACCCACTCTCGTCTTTCCTCCTTGTCATTCTCCTATACTGGGGGATCTAACACCCTCAGGCCCAAGGGCCTCTCCTCCCCCTGATGGATAACAAGACCCTCCTCTGCCGCATTTGTGGCTAGCACCATGAGTCCCTCCATGTGTATTCTTTAGTTGGTGGATCAGTCTCCAGAAGTATCGGGGGGCGGGGTCAGGCCAGTTGCCACTGTTGCTACCTCCCTGGGGCTGCACACTCCCTCACCACCTTCAGTCCTTTCTCCAAGCCCTCCATCTGGGACCTCACACTCAGTACTACTGTTGCTGTGAAGTGACTCTTGGGTATTTTGAACTTTTGGGCTAATAACCACTTAACTGTGCGTACATACCATGTTCATTCTTTTGTGACTATTTTACCTCACTCAGGATGATATTTTCAAGATCCATCCATTTGTCTGCAAATTTCATGAAGTCATTGTTTTTAATAGCTGAGTAGTATTCCATTGTGTAAATGTACCACATTTTCTGTATCCATTCCTCTGTGGAAGGACATCTGGGTTGTTTCCAGCTTCTGGTTATTATAAAGATGGCTGCTATGAACATAGTGGAACATGTATCTTTATTACATGTTGGAGCATCTTCTGGGTATATGCCCAGGAGTGGAATAGCTGTGTCCTCATGTAGTATTATGTTCATTTTTCTGAGAGTCCACCAAACTGATTTCCAGAGAGGTTGTATCAACTTGCATTCCCACCAGCAATGGAGGAGTGTTCCTCTTTCTCCACATCCTCGCCAACATCTGCTGTCACCTGAGTTTTTGATCTTAGCCATTCTGACTGGTGTGAGGTGAAATCTCAGGGTTGTTTGGATTTGCATTTCCCTGATGACTAAGGATGTTGAACATTTCTTTAGGTGCTTCTCGGCCATTCATGTTTCCTCAGTTGAGAATTCTCTGTTTAGCTCACTTCCCCATTTTTTAGGGTTATTTGGATCTCTGGAGTCTAGCTTCTTGAGTTCTTTGTATACATTGGATATTAGCCCTCTATTGGATGTAAGGTTGGTAAAGATCTTTTCCCAGTCTGTTGGTTGCCATTCTGTCCTATTGACAGTGTCCTTTGCCTTACATAAGCTTTGTAATGTCATGAGGTCCCATTTGTCGATTTTTGATGTTAGAGCACAAGCCATTGGTGTTCTGTTCAGGAACTCTTCCCCTGTGCCCAGATGTTCAAGACTTTTCCCCACTTTCTCTTCTATTAGATTCAGTGTATCTGATTTTACGTGGAGGTGCTTGATCCACTTGGACTTGAGATTTGTATAGGGAGATAGGAATGGATCAATTCACCATCTTCTACATGTAGACCACCAGTTGAACCAGCACCATTTGTTGAAGATGCTGTCTTTTTTCCACTGTATGGTTTTAGCTCCTTTGTCAAAGATCAAGTGACTGTAAATATGTGGGTTCATTTCTGGGTCTTCAATTCTATTCCATTGATCTACCTTCCTGTCACTATACCAATACCATGCAGTTTTCATCACTACTACTCTGTAGTACAGCTTGAGGTCAGGGAGGCTGATTCCCCCAGAAGTCCTTTTATTGTTGAGAATAGTTTTTACTATCCTGGGTTTTTTGTTATTCCATATGAATTTGAGAATTGCTCTTTCTAAGTCTATGAAGAATTGAGTTGGGATTTTGATGGCATTGAATCTGTAGATTGCTTTCTGCAGGATGGCCATTTTAACTATATTTATCCTGCCAATCCATGAGCATGGGAGATCTTTCCATCTTCTGAGGTCTTCTTCAATTTCTTTCTTCAGAGACTTGAAGTTCTTGTCATACAGATCTTTAACCTGTTTGGTTAGAGTCACATCAAGGTATTTTATATTGTTTGTGACAATTGTGAAGGATGTCATTTCCCTAATTTCTTTCTCAGCCCTTTTATCCTTCAAGTATAGGAAGGCTACTGATTTGCTTGAGTTAATTTTGTATCCGGCCACTTTCTGAAGTTGTTTATCAGCTGAAGCAGATCTCTGGTGGAGTTTTTCAGGTCACTTAAGTATACCATCATATCATCTGCAAATAGTGATAATTTGATTTCTTCCTTTCCAGTTTGTATCTCTTTGACCTCCTTTTGTTGTCTGATTGCCTTAGCTAGAACTTCAAGTACTATACTGAATAGATAGGAAGAGAGAGGACAGCATTGCTTAGTCCCTGATTTTAGTGGGATTGCTTCCAGTTTCTCTCTATTCAGTTTGATGTTGGCCACTGGTTTATTGTATATTGCTTTTACTATGTTTAGGTATGCTCCTTGAATTCCTGATCTTTCCAAGACTTTTATCATGAAGTATGTTGAACTTTGTCAAATGCTTTTTCAGCATCTAATGAAATGACCATTTGGGTTTTTTTCTTTGAGTTTGTTTATGTACTGGATTACATTGATGGATTTCCAAGTATTGAACCATCACTGCATCCCTGGGATGAAGCCTACTAGATCATGGTGAATGATCGTTTTGATGTGTTCTTGGATTTGGTTTGCAAGAATTTTATTGAGTATTTTTGCATTGCTATTCATAAGGGAAATTGGTCTGAAGCTTTCTTTTATTGTTAGGTCTTTGTGGGGTTTTGGTATCAGTATAACTGTGGCCTCATAGAATGAATTGGGTAGTGTTCCTTCTGTTTCTTTTTTGTGGAATACATGGAAGAGTACTGGTAGTAGGTCTTCTTTGAAGGTCTGATAGCATTCTGCACTGAACCCATCTGGTCCTGGCCTTTTTGTGGTTGGGAGACTTTTAATGACTACTTCTATTTCTTTAGGAGTTATGGGACTGTTTAGGTGGTTTATCTGATCCTGATTTAACTTTGGTAATTGGTATCTGTCAAGAAACTTGACCTTCTCTTCCAGATTTTCCAATTTTCTTGCATATAGGGGTTTGTACTAGGATCTGATGATTTTTTTAATTTCCTCATAATCTGTTGTTATATCTTCCTTTTCATTTCTAATTTTGTTAAGTTGCATACTGTCTCTGTGCCCTCTGGTTAGTCTGGCTAAGGGTTTATCTATCTTGTTGATTGACTCAAAGAACCAGCTCCTGTTTTGTTGATTCTTTGTGTAGTTCTTTTTGTTTCTACTTGGTTGATTTCAACCCTTAATTTGATTATTTCTTGCCTTCTATTCCTCTTGGGTGTATTAGCTTCTTTTTATTCTAGAGCTTTCAGGTGTGCTGTTAAGCTGCTAGTATATGCTGTCTCCAGTTTCTTTTTGGAGGCATTCAGAGCTATGAGTTTTCCTCTTAACACTGTTTTCATTGTGTCCCATAGGTTTGGGTCTGTTGTACTTTAATTTTCATTAAATTCTAGGAAGCCTTTAATTTCTTTCTTTATTTCTTCCTTGACCAAGTTATCATTGAGTAGAGCGCTTTTCAGCTTCCATGTGTATATGGGCTTTCTGTTTTTGTTGTTGCCATTGAAGACCAGCCTTATTCCGTAGTGATCTGATAGAGGCATGGGATTATTCCAATCTTCTCATGTCTGTTGAGGTTTGTTTTGTGACCAGTTATATGATCAATTTGGAGAAGGCTCCATGAGGTGCTAAGAAGAAGGTATACTCTGTAGGATGAAATGTTCTATAGATATCTATTAAACCCATTTGGTTCATAGCATCTGTTAGTTTCACTGTGTCTCTACTTAGTTTATGTTTCCAAGATCTGTCCATTGTTGATAGTGAGGTGTTGAAGTCTCCCATTATTATTGTGTGAGGGTGAAATGTGTGCTTTGAGCTTTAAAGTTTAGTAAAGTTTCTTTTATGAATGTGGGAGCTCTTGCAATTGGATCATAGATGTTCAGAATTTAGAGTTCTTCTTGGTAGATTATTCCTTTGATGAGTATGAAGTGTCCTTCCTTATTTTTTTGATGACTTTTGGTGGAAAGTCAATTTTATCCAATATTAGAATGGCTACTCTAGCCTGTTTCTTGGGGCCATTTGCCTGGAAAATTGTTTTCCAGACCTTTACTCTGAGGTAGTGTTTGTCTTTAACACCGAGGTGCATTTCCTGGATGCAGCAAAATGTTAGGTCCTGTTTATGGATCCAGTCTGTCAGTCTATGTCTTTTTATTGGGGAGTTGAGACCATTGATTTTAAGAGATATTAAAGAATAGTGATTGTTGTTTCCTGTTATTTTTGCTGTTGTTTATATGTTTGTGTGGCTATCTTCTTTTAAGCTTGTTAAAAGATTACTTTCTTGCTTTTTCTTGATTGTAGTTTCCCTCCTTGAGTTGGCATTTTCCATCTATTATTCTTTGTAGGGCTGGGTTTGTGGAAACAAACTGTGCAATTTTGGATTAGTCATAGAATATTTTGGTTTCACCATCTATGATTATTGAGAGTTTTTCTGGGTATAAAAGCCTGGGCTAGCATTTGTGTTCTCTTAGAGTCTGTATGAGATCTGCCCAGGATCTTCTAGCTTTCATAGTCTCTGGTGAGAGGTCTTGTGTAATTCTGGTAGGTCTGGTTTATGCTACTTGTCCTTTTTCCCTTACTGCTTTTATTATTCTTTCCTTATTTTGTGTATTTGGTGTTTTGACTATAATGTGACTGGAGGAATTTCTTTTCTGGTCCAGTCTATTTGGTGTTCTGTAGGCTTCTTTTATATTTATGTTCATCTCTTTCTTTAGGTTAGGGAAGTTTTCTTCTGTAATTTTATTGAAGATATTTACTGGTCCTTTAAGTTCAGAATCTTCACTCTCTTCTATACCTATTATCCTCATGTTCTGTCTTCTCATTGCATCCTGGATATCTTGGATGTTTTGGGTTAGGAGCTCTTTGGATTTTGTGTTTTCTTTGACTGTTGTGTCCATGTTTTCTATGGTATCTTTCTCATGTGAGATTTTGTCTTCCATCTCTTGTATTCTGTTGGTGATGCTTGCATCTATGACTCTTGATTTCTTTCCTATGTTTTCTAACTCCAGGGTTGTCTCCCTTTGTGATTTCTTTATTGTTTCTATTTCTGTTTTTAATTCCTGAATGGTTTTGTTCATTTGTTTGATTGTGTTTTCCTATAATTCTGCCCATTTGATTGTGTTTTCCTGTAATTCTTTAAGGGATTTTTTTGTGCGTCCTCTTTAAGGGTTTCCAGTTGTTTACCTGTGTTCTCTCCTATTTCCTTAAGGGAGTTATTTATTTCCTTCTTAAAATCTTCTATCATCTCCCTGATATGTAATTTTAAGTCTGAGTCTTCCTTTTCTGGTGTGTTGGGGTATCCAGGGCTGGCTGTGGTGGGAGAGCTGGGTTCTGATGAAGCCAAGTAGTCTTGTTTTCTGTTCATTGTGTTCTTGCCCTTGCCTTTTGCCATCTGGTTATCTCTGGTGTTAGCTGGTCTTTCTCTCTCTGACTGCGGCTTGTCTTTCCTTCAAGCCCAGGTGTAAATATTCCTTGGAGACCAGTTCTCTCTCCTGGATGTTCCTCAGTCCCTGAGTATGGAGTCCTCCTTCCACTGGCTTTTCCACACAAGTAGGTGGCTTGCTTTCTCCTGGCGCTGTTTGGCTATGGAGCCCTGGTGGCCCAGGCAGAGGTCTCCCACCACAGGTGGAGACTGGCAGGCTCTTACCTCCCGGCTGTTTCTCAGTCCCTGTATCTGGAGCCCTCCTGTTCAGATATTTTAATATTGAACCATCTCTGCATCCCTAGGATGAAGCCTACTTGACCAGGGTGATTGATGCTTTTGATGTGCTCTTGGATTTGGTTTGCAAGAATTTTGGGTAATTAAGTGTTGATGAGCATAAGTGAAATTGTTAGCTCTTTCTCATTGCCAAGTGTGTGATTTAGGTATCAGGTTGACTATAGCCTCATGGAATAAAGTGGATACTGTCCATTCTGTTTCTATTTTGTGGAATAGTTTGAGGATTATTGGTAATAGCTCTTCTTTGACAGTCTGGGAGAATTCTGCACTAAAGACATCTAGCTCTGGGAATTTTTTTGATTGGGGGGCTAATTTCTTAGTGGTTATGGGACCATTTGGATGGTTTACCTGATCTTGGCTTAACTTTGGTATGAGGTATCTTTCTAGAAGATCATCCATTTCATTTAGATTTTACAGTTTTCTCAAGTATAGGCTTTTAAAATAAGACCTATTTTATTTTAATTTCCTCAGTTTCTGTTGTTATGTCTCTTGTTTCATTTCTGATTTTGTTAATTAGGATAGTGTCTTTATGCTTTTTTAGCTAGTTTGGCTAAGGGTTTGTCTATCTTGTTGATTATCTCAAAGAACTAGCTCTTGGTTTTGTTGATTCTTTGTATTGTTCTCTATGTTTCTAATATCTTGATTTCAGCCCTGAGTTTGATTATTTCCTGCCATCTATTCTTCTTGGGTGTGTTTGATTTATTTTATTTTAGACCTTTCAGGTGTGCTGTTAAGTTGCTAGTGTGAAATTTCTACAATTTTTTTATGAAGGCACTTAGTGCTTTGAATTTTCCTCTTAACACTGCTTTCATTGTGTCTGATAAGTTTGGTTATGTTGTGCTTTCATTTTCACTGAATTCTAGAAACTATTTAATTTTGTCCTTTCTTTGCTGACTAAGTTACCATTAAATAGAAAGTTGTTCAATTTGCATGGGTATGTGAGCTTTCTGTTGTTGCTGTTGTTCTTGAAGTCCAGCCTTAGTCTCTGGTGATCTGGTGGAATGCAAAGAGTTATTTCAATCTTCTTGTATTTGTAGAAGCTTGCTTTATGTCTGATTATATGATCTGTTTTGGAAATTTTTTCATGTAATGCTGAGAAGAAAGTATATTCTTTTGTTTTAGGGTAGAAGGTTCTGTAGATATTCATTAAATTCATTTGGTTCAAAACTTCTATTAGTTGTGTCTCTATTTAGTTTCTGTTTCAATGATGTGTCCATTAGTAAGAGTGTGGTGTAGAAGTCTCCTGCTAATATTGTGTGAGGATCAATGTATGTTTTGAGCTTTCATGGTTTCTTCTACAAATGTGGGTGCCTTTGAATTTGCAACATCAATTTTCAGAATTAAGACTTCATCTTGGTGGGTTTTTTCCTTTGATGAGTATGAAGTGCCCTTCCCCATTTCTTTTGCTTAAAACTCTATTTTATTGGATATTAGAATGGCTACTCCAGCTTGTTTCTCCGTTCTGTTTGCTTGGAAATGAATTTTCTAGCCCTTTACTCTGAGGTAGTGCCTATCTTTGTTGCTGAGGTGTGTTTCTTATATGCAGCAGAATGATGGGTCCTGTTTACTTATCCAATCTTCTAATCTGTGTCATCTTATTTGTGAATTGAGTACACTGAAATTGAGAGATATTAATGACCAATGGTTGTTAGTTCCTGTTATCTTGTTGGAGTTGGTACTGTGTTACTCTCTTCTTTTGGGTTTGCTGTAAAATGATTAAATTTTGTGTCTTCTTGGATGTAGTTACCTTCCATATGTTGGAGTTTTCCTTCTAGTATTCTCTGTATGGCTGGATAGTAAAAAGATGTGGTTTAAATTTGGTTTTGTCATAGAATATCTTGGTTTCTCCATCTATAATGATTGAGAGCTTTGCAGGTATAGTAGTATGGGCTGGCATCTGTGGTCTCTTTTTGTCTGCAAGATACCTGTACAGGACCTTCTGGAACTTAGAATCTCTGTTGAGATTTAATTCTGATAGGTCTGTCTTTATATGTTACTTGGACTTTTTCCCTTGCAGCATTTAATATTCTTTCTTTGTTATGTACATGTAATGTTTTGGTTATTATGTGGTGGAAGGATTTTCTTTTCTAGTCCAATCTATTTGGTGTTCTTTGGGCTTCTTGTATGGTTATAGCCATGACTTTCTTTAGGTTAGGAAAGTATTCTTCTATTTTGTTGAAGATGTTTGCTAGCCCTTTGAAGAGGGAATCTTCACCCTCTTCTATTCCTATTATTCTTAGGTTTGGTCTTTTCATTTAGTCCCAAATTTCCTGGATGTTTTGGTTCAGAAACTTTTTACATTTGATGTTTTCTTTAACCAATGTATCCTTCTATGGTATCTTCTACACCTGAAATTCTTTCTTCCATGTCTTGTATTCTGTTGATTATGCTTGTATCTGTAGTTCCTGTTCTCTTTCCTAGGTTTTCCATCTCCAGGGTTGCCTCTATTTGCATTTTCCTTACTAGTTCTATTTCCATTTTTAGGTCTTAGATTGCTTTGTTCATTTACTTCACCAGTTTGATTGTATGTATTCTTCTGTATTTCTTTGAGATTTATTTCTTTCATCTTTAAGGGATTCTACCTGTTTAACTGTGTTTCCCACTACTTTTTAAGGGAATTATTTATATCATCTTTAAAGGCCTCTACTATCTACAGGATGTGGGATTTAAGGTCAGAATCTTGTTTTTCATGTGTGTTAGGATACCCAGGACTTGCTGTAGTAGGAGAGTTGGGTTTGGAATGTGTGATGCTGCATCGGCTCCTGTTGATTATATTCTTTCACTTGACTTTAGCCGTCTGGTCATCTTTGCTGACCTGGGTGTTGTGGGTTGAAGGAGGCCTCCCAGGAGGCAGGTGAAATTGTGTGTCCCAGATTTGAACAGGTCTCCTGGGAGGCAAGCCAAGCTGTGGGGTTAAAGTGCAGGTGACTTGCAGATTTGAAAGTACAGGTGGAGGTACAGACCAGAAGGGAGTTGGAGCTCTGACAGAGCAGGGCAGATCTCTAAGGTTTTTCAAGACCAACTGTCTATCTATGGTATATCTGAAGAGGCAAATGTTTGTTTCTAGATACTATCTGTTCAATTTTGAAAATAACCATAAGTAGCTAAATAAAGCTTATTTCTTTAATTAACTAAACAAGTTTCTATCATGACTACAAGTCTGATTAACTACTAACTTGAGTTTCTTAATTATTCTAAATAGTTTGTAATAACATCTCTCAAGAACTAGAACATCACTTTACGTTTTTAAATGAGTTGAATAGGTATAATGCCTTAAGCAGGAGTTGAGATAGATAGATAGATAGATAGATAGATAGACAGATAGAGATAGAGATATATACAAAAGATTCATACCAATGTAAAAAATATTTAGCTTGTTGTTGTTCTTTAGTGTAAGAGAAGATTCAACAATCTACTCTTTTATATTATCATTCCTATATTCTTCTTCCCTTTTTTATCTATTTTCCTCTTCTTCCTCTAACATTAGCTAGAACCAGAAGAAGGATAGAGGAAAGGAAAAGGAAGAGAAAAGGAAATTACTGAACCTAACTTCCTATACATTGTTTCCTCCCTAACAAAGACCATGAACAACTTGTGACCAACCCACTAAAATGAAAACAAACATCTGTCATTCACCAAATGACTAAAAACTAACCACCCCATTTTTTGGAAATGCGGAATTATTCTGTTAAAATTTCCTCTTGCTGTCTGTGGGCAACATTTTCTTTTGGGGGCCTTGAGGAAATTGGAATATTGGCCAAGTCCTAAGAAACCTATCTGAATCATTCATTGTACAGTCTCTATCCTACCTGGTATATTCTTTGTTGCTAGACAATCTAACTAGCCATATGGAAAGTTTTCTGAATTCAGATTTTTAAGGAAACAGCATTTGAGGCCATCTATGAAGTAGGATCATATGAGATACTTTTCTTGTACAGGGGGGCTATATTTTTGGTGTCTCATCCTTTTTATCTATAAACATACAAACTTTCAAAGTTAATAAACATTTCTGCATTAACTCATGAATAAAAATACATGGTATAAACAATTGAGCTAAAGATAATGCTCTACTCTTTGAACAGAAGAATGGCATAAACTTTATAAGTCTGTTTGGACTGCACAGCCAAACTATAATATAAATTTCCATCCATGCCATATAAAAGAGTGTCATTATATGTCTTGAGGACTCTGTAGCCAACAAGATTATTTGCTATGCATAGCTGAGGTCCTGATCAGTAACATTCATATCTCAGCCAGTAAACTTGACCTATTTTGTTGTTTTTCATGGTTTCTTCCTTCATGTCTGCTGCTAAGATTTTCAGGAGGTCTCATCCATCAACTCTAATTTTTATTAACTTTGATGGAATCCATAGCTTTTCTTCTTCTGTTAAAATAAAGACAAAACCTCTTCCCCAACACATTTTCTGCCTCCAAATCTGAGATTATCACATATATAGACTGATCTAATTCAACAGTCTTTTCTAAAATCCAATGTTTTTTAGCAGCTATGCTTCATGTCTTATTGACAAAAAATTTAAAGTCAATAAAACATTATTTAGTCTATTTCTGAGAGATCCCATAACCCCCTTCTATTCAATATTACTATCTATTGTTTGTCCTACAAGATTGTAAGATATTTTATCTCAGTATATTGTATCTCTACAGGTTACCGTTTGAATTTTTCAAGCCTTTGTGGATTTTTCTCATCTGGAACTACATTTTTGCTGTCATTGTAGGTTCCAAATTGGATTCTTCTGAACATTCATTATTCTTATTTAAAGAATTCTCTAATCTGTTCTAGGGTATCCAACCTAGCATTTAATTTTTAGTCTTCTCATTCTCTAAATCTGTTTTATTCTGCTGTTTTTTTAAAATGGATACATAATATTGTAATCATTGCTGAAAAAATCATTCATATGCTGATAAGTGAAAAACTTATAATGGATCCAGATGCATTGTGTCATTGTATTTTCCATTTTTTAACACAAATTTTTTTTTTTATCTCTAACTCTATCCTTAAGGACTTTCCAAGTATCTTACCAAGTCTGTTGACTTTTCAACTTTTCCTGTGATCTCCATGTATTTGTAGATGTTGTCTGCCAAGTTTCTCAAACACTGAGCTAGCACTTCATGTGGATGTTAGCTCCTGGCTCTGTCCCCCTCTGGTCAGTCCTTTTCTCCACCTGACTCTGTATAGTTTCAGGCTTTCACCTATGGGTACCCAACAGCAATTCTGGACCCACAGGCTCAGTCACACAGGGCTGGGCCTGTCCTCTGACCTCTGCCCACTTTGTGAAGGTGGCTCCATGCCAAGAAGTGCTGTTACCTATTCTGGCTCTGGGTCTTTGCAGGCTTGCCCTCCTCCACCCTGGGTACACGCTGGTTTCTTACTAGCCCAGTCCCTCTGCCCTATCTTTAAATTGCACTAAGGCTCTAGCCTGGGAAAGACCTCGGAGCAGCTCCATCATGCTAGTTAACTCACAGGCCTCCTCTTAAAAGAGACATGCCTGTGATGTGCACTGAGGCTTTCTATTGGCTCTATATTAAAGGGAACACCTTCTACACAGCTAGAAAACTGCTTGGAGGTTTTTCCTGTCTTTCCACCTAGGACTTATTCTCTGGTTCTAAGCCTGGATTCTATAAGCCCTCACATTGGACACCACTTGTAATCATGAGTTTTTTGTTCTGTGCCTCACTTCCCAAATTACTAGGAGGCTATTATTTATCAATAAATACCTAGGCAACTGAACCATCCTGTCCACACCACTCCATGTCTGCTACATGGCTAGTTACTACACTTCAGTTTCATGCATATCTGACTTCCTCTGAGTCCCAGTGGTGAATCTTCCCACACCTCTTTATTTCCCAGAATTTCTCTCTTCTCTCTCTCTCTCTCTCTTTCTCTCTCTCTCTCTCTCTTCCTCCTCCTCCTCCTCCACCTTCTTCACCTCCTCCTCCTCCTTCTCTCCCTCCCTTCCAGTTGTCCCACCTTCTAATCCTGTCTCAGCCTATTGTCCATCAGATTTTTATTGACAGGTGATGCTTTCACAGAGTACACAAGAGATTATCTGTACAGAACTTAGCATAACTGCCCTCTGAGAGACTTAACCCAGAAGCTGACGGAAACAGACATAGATACTCACAGCCAAACATTATGTAAAATTCAGGAAATTTTGTGGAAAATGAGGAGGAAGGATTGAAGGAGCTAGAGGTGTCAAGAACACCAGAAGAAGACCTATAGAATCAACTAACCTGGGCCCATAGGGGCTTACAGAGACTAAACCACAAAGCAAAGAGCATGCATGGGATACATAACAGATGTGCAGCTTGGTCTTCATATGGAGCCCTAACAACTGGAGCAGGGGCTACCTCTGACTCTCTTGATTTCTTTTGGATCCTTTTCCACTAACTGGGCTGCCTTGCCTAAGCTCAAAAGGAAAAGATGGACCTATTTCTACTGAAACTTGATATGCCAAGGAGGGCTGATAATCCATGATAGACCTCACTTCTCTGAGGAAAATGGGAGGGAGGTGGAAAGAGGTGGGGTGAGTGGGAAGGGAGGGGAATCTGGGATTGTGACGTAATAACCCATTATCCACTCAGGAGGCTGGGAAAGGATGTGACTTTTGCTCTATCTGTATAGCCAATACCACAACAGATTCTCCCCCAAACACTTATTGTGATCTTGTCAATCTATAGAACATACCTTTATAGGAGATACCACATGCAGTCAATCTATAGAATCAATCTTTATGAAAGATGTCACATGTAGTTTATAAAGAGTTTCAATGTAGTCACTCATGCTTTAGCATGCATATGAGATTGAGTTAATTATCACAAATAAAGTTTTTGCCAAATTCTGTTATGCTTAAATTGCAAATAAACTACCTGTGATCAGACTCCCAAACATTTGAGCCCACCCTATACACTGTGTCCCATTAAACTGATCTATCTTGCCTCTTGTGAATCATTTTTCTGCTAGATATGGTGGTGACAGAAACCCCCATAATTTTAATAGACAAAATATTTCATTGAATCCTGTCTTAGTTTGGATTTTACTGTTGTGACCAGAAACCATGACCAAGGCAACTCTTAAAAGGATGACATTTAGTTGGGGCTAGCTTACAGATTCAGAAGTTTAGTCCATTATCATCAAGGCAGGAGCATGGCAGAATCCAGGCATACATGGGGTTAGAGGAGCTGAGAGTTCCACCTCTTTTTCCAAAAGAAACTAGCAGAAAACTGGCTTCCAGGGAGCTAGGGCAAAGGTATTAAAGCCACATCCACAGTGACAAATCTACTCCAACAAGGCTACACCTAATAATGCCACTCCCTCCCTGGACCAAGCATATACAAACCATCACAGATCCTTAATCTATATTTATGTCTATCATGATGGGGGTGGGAAAATAGAAGACTCTGAACTCCCATCAATTGGAAAGATAGTAAATCAAAACTGGAGAATAGCAAAAAGATAGAACTACTCTTATTGATCTATATAGTGGGTATAGTCCTCATTATATTTCTCTACAGAACCAAATAAAATTATTAGAACGACAACTGACTGCCACAAACTGACTGAGTCTTAACTCCAACACAGCATCCATAGCATATGTAGTACCTTTGTTAGCTATATGGTAGATACCCACTGTTTTAGGAGATAAATTATTTTCCTCCCAGAAATAAGGGTCAAAACCAACTTGCATCTACATAAAATTAACAATTCTAGTACATATTTTCAATTTTGTTGGTGTTGTCTCCCTTTTCCTTTATTAAATACCATTCAAGGAAACCTGGGTATTCTGAAGGTTAGTATATTGTTACAATTATCAATGAATGCTAATTTGTCTAGGTAAAAAATTATCATATTAGAGGTCTTGGTAGGATACATGAATCTGAGATTGTGATCTGTATTATTTATCTGTTGTTGTGATAAAATAATATGATCATAACAATGTGTAGAAGGGAGGTTTGTTTGGATTTCTGGATTCAGAGAGTTTAAGTCCATCATGGCAGGTAGGCATAGTAGCAAGAGCAGGAATTTGAACAATCACATCTCAACTGCACATAGGAATCAGAGAGAGCAAACTGGAATTGGGATGAGATTATGAACTCTCAGAGCCCACATGTAATGATGTTCTTTCTCTAGCAAGGTTACTCCACCCTCCCAAATAGTGTCACCAACCGAAGACTAAGTTTTCAAATACCTAGGTTTGTGAGGGATATTTCTGATTCTAACCACAAGAGTTCAAGTGCATTAATAATCAGGACTGTGATATAATAGTATAAAATTTTAGTGATCTAGCAAATAAGAGTAGTATCAAAGGTAAAATACCAATATTGCTGAATTTTTTATCTTCTGACACAAAAATGGAAGCATACTACTCGATATTATTATTCTACACTTGAAAATACTGTTTGGACCTACATATTGTGTGACACAAAAGGCTGCCAATTTTGGACAGGTCTCAAGTTGTACAGGGTTCTGATGTGATGAAAATGCGGGCTACAGAAAATTGTCAATATTAGTCCTAAGAGTTGTGAGAAAAGATGCTGTGTTAAACTCACAAAAAATCCTAGGGGAAGAGTTGCAGTTCAGATCCTAATTTACTAATCCAAGACTATTCCAAAAGCAGAAACAAAACATAGTATATTATTTGGTCTGGTAGAGACAAATCCTGATCAGAAGACACCAAATAACTATTGGAGTATAACTACCTACCATGACCTGGGTTTGGTCAGAACTGCCAAGTCATAAGATAAAATTAATCAAGAAATAACCCAATGTATATACAATTGAGTACACAGTTTAAGAATGCTTATTGTATCATTGCATTGCCATTCTTTCTTCAACCCATCCCTTACCTCATATCTCTGTAAGGAAACTTGTGTGACCAACTGACAGTGAAGAAGAGAAATCAATTTAATTTATGAGTGGATCCATTTGGTGTATGGGTGCAAACTGAAAATTACTGTCAGCCACCATAGAGCCTTGCTGACTGGTAAACCCCATGAAGCTGGGCAGATATTCAGTTAGTGATCTTGGTTATCTACTTGTATGGACTAAAACATGTAAGTTTTCAATTTAAATATTATTATATTTAATGTTAAATAACTTGGTGCTTGTCAAAGGCTCTAGAATTCTAAAAACTAGAATATAAGGAATCTATCTTAGAAGCATGTTGGTCAACCAAAGTACCAATACAAAACATGGTGACATTTGTATGGCAAATTAATGGCCACTAAAAGGCATACATGGATCACTAATCAAAGTAGACAAAATGGCTTATGTAGTTGAAGACATATTAACCAAACTACTATTGGCTTGATGACCATGTGAACAAAGAGAGTGCAGTGTGATGACAAATGCTTGCCAGGGCCATACCAGATGCTTCTTGTGTCATACAGAGTGATGATTACCTTTGTAGAAATTTCAAAGCACTCCAACTCAACTAGGGAAATAATACTAAGAGATGCAAGTGAATTGCATCTGCAATATTATCAGGGGATGAAGAAAGGAAGGTACAGTGTGGCATGAAAGTCAGCAAGAGGAGTCCTGAGGTGTCATAGTTATCAAGCAGGTAGAAAATCAGAATAGGAACCTTTGTGCAATGCTTCTATTGGCATTCAGTGGGGAGTACACAAGCAACATACGGGAAGTGATTTCATTGGGATGTTTGTAACTAAGTCACAGACAGAGGGTTAGAGGGATAGCTCATGACAAGGAATAGCCTTATGCTAAAAGTGCCTGATAGTATGGCATGATGCTTACAGGGATGTTGAGACAAAGAATATGTGAAACTCTAAAAAGCTATAATACATTCCCATAGCCAGGTGTTGATCCTGTCAGCAGTTGAAGTCAGTGCTAAACCCTTTATATGGCAGGAATGGTGCCTATTATCTGTAATCAAATTAACAGTGACTCACTTGAGCAGCTTGTGATTTTTAATCTCTGCAACTCTTTACACAGTTACAGATATTAACTCCTAAGATCAGTTTTCATGAAGAGACATACCAAATTTCCAGATATAGGAAGAATTAATGCAGTGGCCTCAGTTATTTGGGATCATGTGACTAGAGAGGCAGGAGAGAAGAGGACTTAGCATTTTGTCAGGAGAACTCTTCTTGATCATCAGGAAGAAGAGCTGCTATCAAACAACAGGAGGAGGGTAAGTGTGGAACAAAACTGACCCACCTAGCAAATGCTTACCAACTTATGTGCAAGTGGATAATTGTACGAATCTCATATTGAGAAGAGCATGACTCATGATGTCCATGGCTCAGGTCTCTCAAAGATGAATGTCTAGGAACACCATCTGATAAGCCACTCTGACCAGGAGACTTGCAAAGGGACATTAAGAAGAAACGAAGACTGGGTGACAGAGAAAGGAGAGAATATATTTGTCAGTTTTAACACTGATACCATTAGGAGTAATTGTTTATCCTAATCACACTGCTTCTTCTAAGTTTCATCCAGGAAGGAAGGTCCATAGGAATCATGAAGAATTTGTTCCCTGAATAAATACGAAGAGGATGAGTAGAGTTATTTCAAAAAGTACAGCTGAAAGTACCAGAAATGCTCTCAGTGACCATTCCACTGCCAACTGTGAGATAATCCTTTTCTTGGGAGCAGGCATTACTTAATGGCTGTCACAGATATATAAGAACTGGTTTCTCTTAAATCCTCATGCAACACAAATCAAGGTTATCATTTTTGCTCGAGAGTGCCCTCTGCTGTCTGCTGAATCCTGCCTGTCACCTCTAGGCCACATATGTTCTAGTTATTATTATTATTATTATTATTATTATTATTATTATTATTAATTTATTTTATTTATTTACATTTCAAATGTTATCCCCTTTCCCAGTTTCCTTTCCACAGACACCCTATCCCATCCCCCATTCCCCTGAATCTATGAGGGAGCTCCCCCACTGACCCATCCACTCCTGCCTCACCGCCCTAGCATTCCCCTAAGTTGATGCATCCAGTCTCCACAGGAAAAAGATCCTCCCCTCACATTGATGGCAGATAAAGCAATCTTCTGCTGCATAAGCAGCTGGAGCCATGGGTCCCTCCATGTGTACTCTTTCATTGGTTTAATCCCTGGGAGCTCTAGGGTATCTGGTTGGTTGATAATGTTGTTTTTCCTATGGGGTTGCCAACCCCTACAGCTTCTTCAATTCTTCCCCTAACTCCTCCATTGAGGTCTGATGGTTGGCTGCAACCATCCACATCTGTATTGGTCTGGCTCTGACAGAGCCTCTCAGGGGACAGCCATACCAGGCTCCTGTTAGCAAGAACTTCCAGGAATCTGCAATAGTGTCTGGGTTTGGAGTCTGCAGATGGTATGGATCCCTAGGTGGGGCAGTCTCTGGATGGCCTTTCCTTCAGTCTCTGCTCCACACTTTGTCCCTGCATTTCCTTTAGACAGAAACAATTCCATGTTAATATTTTTGAGATGGGTGGGTGGCCTCATCCCTCAACCAGAGGCTGTGCCTAACCTCTGAATATGATCTCTACAGGTTCTCTCTCCCCTTTGTCAGGTATTGCACCTAATGCCAACCCTGTTGGGTCCTGGGAACCTCTTGCTTTCCTGGCATATGTACCTTTCTAGTGACTACCCCAAGTTTTCCACCTCCCACTGCTACACACCTCCATTCAATTT
The DNA here is from genome assembly GCA_019843965.1 of Rhynchomys soricoides. Lineage (NCBI taxonomy): Eukaryota > Metazoa > Chordata > Mammalia > Rodentia > Muridae > Rhynchomys > Rhynchomys soricoides. The sequence continues at coordinate 72,992 of JADRCH010000105.1, read as the reverse complement.
CCTGACCCTCTGTACTTCTCCCCCCACCTCTCCTCTCACACATGATCCTGCCCCCTCTTCCTTCCTCTCCCTCCCAGGTAGCTCCTTATCTCTACCTCCCTTGATTATGTTATTCCCCCTTCTAAGTAGGATTGAAGCATCCACAGTTTGGTCTTCCTTCTTCTTGAGTTTCATATGGTCCATGAGTTGTATCGTGGGTGTTCTGAGCTTTTGGCCTAATATGCACCTATCAGTGAGTACATACCATGTGTGTTCTTTTGTGACTGGGTTATCTCACTCAGGATGATATTTTCTAGTTCCATCCATTTGCCTGCAAATTTCATGAAGTCATTGCTTTTAATAGCTGAGTAGTACTCCATTGTATAAATGTACCACATTTTCTATATCCATTCTTCCGTTGAGTATTTTGCATCAATACTTATAAGGAAAATTGGTCTGAAGTTCTCTTTATTTGTTGAGTCTTTGGGTGGATTAGGTATCAGCATAACTGTGACTTCATAGAACAAATTAGGTAGTATCCCTTCTGTTTCTATTTTGTGGAATAGTTTGAAGTGTATTGGTATTAGGTCTTCTTCGAAGGTCTTGTAGCATTCTTCACTAAAACCATTTGGTCCTAGACTTTTTGGGTGTGGGAGACTTTAATGACTGCTTCTATATCTTTAGTGATTTGGGGACTGTTGGTTTATCTGATCCTGATTTAACTTTGGTAACTGGTATCTGTCTAGAAGATCATCTGTTTCATCTAGATTTTCCAATTTTGTTGAGTATAGACTTTTGTAGTAGGATCTAATAGGTTTTTTAAATTTTTCTTGGTTTCTGTTGTTATGTCTCCCTTTTCACTACTGCTTTTGTTAATTTGAATACTGTCTCTGTACCCTCTGGTTAGTCCGGCTAAAGGCTTTTTTATCTTGTTTTCTCAAAGAATCAGCTACTGGTTTTGTTGATGTATTGTATAATTCCCTTTGTTTCTATTTGATTGATTTCAGCCCTGAGTTTGATTATTTTCTGCCATCTACTCCTGTGTGCTGTTAAACTGCTAGTGTATTCTCTCTTCAGTTTCTTTATAGAGGCACTCAGAGCTATGAGTTTTCCTCTTAGCACTGATTTCATTGTGTCACACAGGTTTGGGTATGGTATGCCTTCATTTTCACTAAATGCTAAAAAATCTTTAATATCTTTCCTTTTTTCTTCCCCAACCAAGTTATCAGTGAGTAGAGAGTTGTTCAGTTTCCATGAGTATGTGGAATTTCTGTTGTCTCTGTTGTTGTTGAATACCAGCCTTAGTCAGTGGTGATCTGATAGGATGCATGGGATTATTTCAATATTCTAGTATCTGTTGGGGCCTGTTTTGTGTCAGATTATATGGTCAGTTTTGGAGAAGGTACCACAAGGTGCTGAGAAGAATGTATATTCTTTTGTTTTTGGATGAAATGTTCTATAGATATCTATTAAATTTATTTGGTTCATAACTTCTGTTAGTTTCACTATGTCTCTGTTTAGTTTCTGTTTCCATGATCTGTCCATTGGTGAAGGTGGGGTGTTGAAGTCTCCCACTATTATTGTGTAGTGCTCAATGTGTACTTTGAGCTTTACTATCATTGCTTTTACAAATGTGGGTGCCCTTGCATTTGAGGCATAGATGTTCAGAATTTAGAGTTCCTCGTGGTAGATTTTTCCTTTGATAATTATGAAGTGTCCTTCCTCATCTTTTTTGATAACTTTTGGTTGAAAGTCAATTTTATTGGATATTAGAATGGCTACTCCAGCTTGTTTCCTAGAACCATTTGCTTGGAAATTTTTGCCAGCCTTTTACTGTGAGGTAGAGTCTGTCTTTGTCACTGAAGTGTTTCCTGTATGCAACAAAATGCTGGGTCCTGTTTATGTATCCAGTATGTTAGTCTATGTCTTTTATTGAAGAATTGGCTCCATTGATGTTAAGAGATATTAAGGATCAGTGATTGTTGCTTCCTGATATTTTTTTGTTAGAGGTGGAATTATGTTTGTGTGGCTCTCTTCTTTGGGGTTTGTTGTAAGAAGATTGATATTTTTGTTTTTTATTGGGTGCAGTTTCCCTCCTTGTTTTGGAGTTTTTGATCTATTATCCTCTGTAGGACTGGATTTTTGGAAAGATATTGTTTAAATTTGGTTTTGTCATGGAATATCTTGGATTCTTCATCTATGGTTTTACTGGGTATAGTATCCTGGGCTGGCATTTGTGTTCTTTTAGGGTCTGTATGGCATCTACCCAGAATCTTCTGGCTATTAGAATCTCTGTTGAAAAGTCTGGCCTAATTCTGATAGGTCTGCCTTTTTACTTTACTTGACCTTTTTCCCTTACTACTTTTAATATTCTTTCTTTGTTCTGTGCATTTAATGTTTTGAGTATTATGTGACTGAAGGAATTTCTTTTCTGGTCCAATCTATTTGGCATTCTGTAGGCTTCTTGTATGTTCATGGGCATCTCTTTCTTTAGGTTAGGGAGGTTTTCTTCTATAATTTTGTTGAAGATGTTTGCTGGCCCTTTGAATTTGGAATCTTCACTCTTATCTATACCTATTATTCTCTAGTTCAGTCTTTTCATTATGTCCTGGATTTCTTGAATGCTTTGAGTTAGGAGCTTTTGCTTTTGTATTTTCTTTGACTGTTGTAAAAGTGTTTTCTATGGTATCTTGTACACCTGAGATTTTCTCTTCTATCTCTTGTATTCTGTTGGTGATGCTTGCATCTGTGACTCCTGATCTCTTTCCTAGGTTTTCTATCTCCAGTGTTGTCTCCCTTTGTAATTTCTTTGTTGTTTCTATTTCCATTTTAAGATCCTGGATGGTTTTATTCAAATCCTTTGCCTGTTTGGTTGTGCTTTTCTGTATTTCTTTAAGGAATCTATGTGTTTCCTCTTTAAGGGCTTCTACCTGTTTACCTGTGTTCTTTTGTATTTCTTTAAGGGAGTTATTTATGTCCTTTTGAAAGTCCTCCATCATCATCATGAGATGTTATTTTAAATCAGAATCTTGCTTTTCAGGTGTGTTGGCATATCCAGGGCTTGCTTTGGTGGGAAAACTGGGTTCTGATGATGCCAATTGGCATTGGTTTCTGTTGCTTATGTTCTTGCACTTGCCTCTCACCATCTGGTTATCTCTCGTGTTAGCTAGCCTTGCTGTCTCTGACTGCTGCTTCTCCCTCCTTTGAGCATGGGAGCCTGGGAGCTTGAGTGTGTCCACTCTCCTGACTGGACAAGTTTTCTCTGGGTGAGATTGGGGTGTGGAGGTCTGTGGCACAGGGTCAGCTTCCAGGAGCAGATGAAAACTGGAATCCAGATATCATTTCTTTTGGTAACCCTAGGGTTACTACAACCAGATAATGAAGTTTGGTTCTATAGAGAACATAAAGGACTTTTTAAATTATTTCTTTGGCTTGTTTCAAGTGATGAAATTTTTTTTCTTTAAACCTTTCCCATTAACATGTTTTTCATGAAATTTGAGGCTTCTAACACATTTCTTATTAGGATTGGTCAACGTCTTCATTTCCTTGAGCTAATAGACCTGGCAAACCTGTATGAGACAAAATATATGTAATCAATAATTGATAATTTCTACTTTTGATGCCTTGTCATAATTGTATAAATAACAAAGTTAATTGTGAGTTAGATACAAATTCAGCAGTCTTTATATGCAAAACAACTCATTCTGCATATAAAGAATCAGTAATTATGTTAAGATATTCAGGATAATCTAATAATACCATAATTGCACACAGTTCTGATTTTTGAACCAACGTATATGGAATTTTGACCACCCTGCTTGTTTATCTAACTTATAACCTGTCATCCCCATCTTGTTTGCATCAGTATAAATGTTGGTGCCTATGGAATTGGTGTTCTTTTTACTATACATGGAAGAATCCAATTAGTTCTTTTTATAAATTGTATACATTTGCATTTTGGATATTTGTTATTAATTTTGCCCAAGAAGTTATTACAAGCTTTTTGCCAGTCCTCATTAATCAGACATAATGACATAATCTCAGCATTTATAAGAAGTACCACAATTTTGGCTCAATCTGTTCCTGACAATTGACGTAGTCTTATTCTACTGTCTATAATTAATTCAGAAATAATCTTTTCTATATATGTCTTAATTTTTTTACTTTGTTTATGAGTTAAGAAAATGCATTACATAATAGTAACTTCCCTTTGCATAATGAGCCCAGTATGAGAATGAGTTGAAGGTAAAATGACCAGAATACAAGTAAGTTTAGGATCAATTTGATCCACATATGCTTCATGTAGTCTTTCTTCTACAAGAGTTAATTCTTTCTCTGCTTCAGCTGATATCTTAGGCTGTTTAAATTTGAATATTCTTGTAATTTTTGAAAAAAATTACTTAACTCATATGTACTTAATCCAATTGTAGATGTTAGCCAGTTAACATCTCCATTAATTTTTGAAAATTGTTAATAGTTTGCAATTAGCGCCTATGGATCTGTACCTTTTGTGGATGAATTTTTTGTTGACTGACTTTATAACCCAAATAACTAACTGAATCTCCTCATTATAGTTGTTTTCTGGAGCAACCTATAACCCCCAGAATGGCAGAAATTTTTGTGTTACCTTAAACATATTCTCTAAAACATCCTTGTCAGAATTGGCCAACAAAATGTCATCCATATAAAGATATATGATGGACTAAGAGAATTGCTTACAAATTGTCTCTAATACTTATTGCACAAAATAATAACATAAAGTTGGACTATGTAACATTCCCTGTGTAAGTACCTTCTAGAGGTATCTCTTTAGTGGATGACTATTATTCAAAGTAGGTACTAAGAAAGCAAACCTTTCTTATCCTGCTCAAGCAAGGGAACTGTGAAAAGGCATCTTTCAAATCAATTATTATTATAGGTCATGATATCTGTAACAAAGGTGGTAAAGGATATCCAGGCTGTAAAGGATACGTTGATTGAATTCCTTGATTAACTACTCTTAAATCCATTATCATCCTCCATTTTCTTATTTCTTTATTACAACAAACAGAAAAATTCCATGGGCTGCTAGACTCTTTTATTTGTTGAGTCTCTAGCTGATCTTATACCAATTGTTCAAGTGCCTACAATTTTTCTTTTGCTATAGGTCACTGCTCTTACCAGACAGGACAATTTGATAACCATTTTAGGGACACAGCTGTTGGCATGCCAGCAGTTGCCCCTTTAATAAACTTGGAAACTCAATCATTGCGATGACCTGCATTTGGATAATGGGCACAGCTTGTGGTGGTTCTCAATCACCTTTATCAATACCATATCATGCCTAATTTCCTTATTTGCTGTCCCTGGAATTGCAGAAATATTAATTTGAGCACCCCATTGTTATAAAAGATCCCTTCCCCACTTATTTGTACCATTAATTTGGGTCTCTGATCATTAACCACTGTTTGCCAGAACACATGTTTTCTAGTACTCCAAAACCCCTGTCCTTTCTACTGGACCAGTCTCACTCTTGATGTAAGGAGACAATTGTTGAGAAATCCTATCCCCTGCATCAATTTGCATCTCCTTTTCACATATGCCATAATTTTTATTTCTTCCTTGCTATCCCTATCTACTGTACCTAGATGCACAGTAAATCCTTGAGAAGTTAATTCACTTCTTTCCAAGATTATTCTCACTGTCCATGAAGGTAAGGGACCATATACACCACTGGGTAACTTGAACATTCAACTTTTGGAGTAACGTAAGAGGGGTATCTGTGACCAGATTCAAAGCTGCACTTCCTTCTGTAGCATGTATAAGATCAGAAATAATAATAATAACTTTTATTTTCTTGCCTGCTTGGTACCTCCTGACTGACAAAAGGAATGTGGCTTATATTGTTTACCGTGTGGTCTCAAGCAGATAGGCCCCTCAATTAATTTCCAGATGGCAAGAGTTTGCCTTGTATGTTTCTCTTGGACAGGCAAACCTTTAACCAACGTCTGCCCTTTCCACAGGGGCTACAATACCCTGTAAGCCTCTGTGGCCCTTAGAAACCAGAACCTGCTTATTCTCTTTTGAATTCTGATTCTTTCAGCTTTACAATTTCTTTGGAAATATCCAAATTCACCACAATTAAAACATAGAGCATTTTGATTCCTGATATATCTAGCTATGATTTGCCCTATGATATTGGCATTATGCTCCTGAGAACCAATACCAGTTATTTCCCTTATCCATTCCTGTACTGGAACTCTGTGTGCTTTCAATAGACTGATTGATCTCTTATATTCAGTATTTGCATTTTCAAATGCCCATATTTCTATCAATGTCTGGTTTGAGGGTCTAATATGGTTCTATTCACAGCTAAATACAATCTCTTTAAGAATTCTGTAAAGGCTTCTCCAGAACCCTGTAATATCTTAGTAAATGAGGTGGATTTTCCCCAGGCTCCTCAATTATACCTCAAGCTCTTAAATTTGCAAAATAACATTGCTCAATTACATCATTATCATATCAGATTTGTTCTTGTAATTCCATACAACACACTTCACCAAGCAGCTGGTCTTTAGTAACATTTATCCACCTTGCTACATTTATTTTCTTCTATTGTTGTGGTTTCATACCACCACCACAATAACCATTGTAATTGCTGTCCAACTTCTAATATACTGGAGACTAATTCCTTCCAACATTGTGGGATAACCCTATACTGTGTAACCCAGTTATTTAGCATTTCTTTAAATTGGCATTTCTTTAATAAAAGGAGAGTGCAAAACATACGACATTAGAGCCTCTTTTTGAAAATACTTTATTTACATTTCAAATGTTTTCTACTTTCCAGATCTCCCCTTTGGAAACCCCATATCCCATCCTCCTTCCCCCACCTCTATGAAAGTATTCCCCCACCAAACCATCCACTCCTGTCTTCCCTCACTGACATTCCCCTATATTGGGGCATCTAACACCCTCTGGCCCAAGGGCCTCTCCTTCGACTGATGACCAACAAGGCCCTCCTCTGCCACAAATGTGGCCAGAACCATGGGTCCCTCCAAATGTATACTTTGGTTGGTGGTCCAGTCTCCGAAAGCACTGGGGGTTCAGGCCAGTTGACACTGTTGCTCCCTCCATGGGGCTACAAACTCCCTCAGCTCCTTCAGTCCATTCTCCAACTCCTCCATCTAGGACCCCATGCTCAATTCCTGTAAATTGAACCTTGGGAATTCCAAACTTTCGAGCTAATATCCGCTTATCAGTGAGTACATACCATGGTCGTTCTTTTGTGAATGAATTACCTCACTCAGGATGATATTTTCAAGTTTCATCCATTTGCCTGCGAATTTCATGAAGTCATTGTTTTTAATAGATGAGTAGTATTCCATTGTGTAAATGTACTACATTTTCTGTATCCATTCCTCTGTTGAGGGACATCTGGGTTGTTTCCAGTTTCTGGCTATTATAAATATGGCTGCTATGAACATAGTGGAGCATGTGTCCTTACTACGTGTTGGAGCATCTTCTGGGTATATGCCCAAGAGGGGTATAGCTGGGGACTCAGGTAGTATCATGTCCATTTTTCTAAGGGTCCACCAAATTGATTTCCAGAGAGGTTGTATCAGCTTGCAATCGCACCAGCAATAGAGGAGTGTTCCTCTTTCTCAACATCCGGGCCAGCATCTGCTGTCACCTAAGTTGTTGATCTTAGCCATTCTGATTGGTGTGAGGTGGAATCTCAGGGTTGTTTTCATTTGCATTTCCCTGATGACTAAGGATGTCGAACATTTCGTTAGGTAATCCTCAGCCCTTTGAGTTTCCTCAGGTGAGAATTCTCTGTTTAGCTCTGTTCCCCATTTTTTGAGAGGGTTACTTGGTTCTCTGGATTCTAACTTCTTGAGTTCTTTGTATATATTGGATATTAGCCCTCTTTTGAACAAAGAATTAGTAAAGATCTTTTCCCAATCTATTGGTTTTGTCCTATTGACTGTGTTCTGTGCCTTACAGAAGCTTTGCAATTTTATGGAGTCCCATTTGTCGATTCTTGATCTTAGAGCATAAGCCATTGGTATTCTGTTCGGGAACGTTTCCCCTGTACCCATGTGTTTGAAATTTTTCCCCACTTTCTCTTCTATTAGATTCAGTGTATCTGGTTTTTTGTGCAGGTCCTTGATCCACTTGGACTTGAGCTTTGTACAGAGAGATAGGAATGGATCAACATTCTTCTACAAGTTGACTTCCAGTTGAAATAGCACCATTTGTTGAAAATGCTTTTTCCATTGGATGGTTTTAGCTCCTTTGTCAAAGATCAAGTGACCATAAGTGTGTGGGTTCATTTCTAGGTCTTCAATTGCATTCCATTGATCAACCTGCCTGTCACTGTACCAATACCATGCAGTTTTTATCACTACTGCTCTGTAGTACAGCTTAAGGTTAGGGAGGCTGATTCTCCCAGAAGTTCTTTCATTGTTGAGAATAGTTTTTACTATCCTGGGTTTTTTGTTATTCCATATGAATTTGAGAATTGTTCTTTCCAAGTCTATGAAGAATTGAGTTGGAATTTTGATGGGGATTTCATTGAATCTGTAGATTGTTCTCAGCAGGATGGTCATTTTTATTATATTAATCCTGCAAATCCATGAGCATGGGAGATACTTCCATTTTCTGAGGTTTTCCTTGATTTCTTTCTTCAGAGACTTGAAGGTCTTCTCATACAGATCATTCACTTGTTTGGTTAGAGTCACACCAAGATACTTTATATTGTTTGTGACTATTGTGAAGGGTGTCATTTCCCTAATTTCTTTCTCAGCCTGTTTATCCTCCGAGTATAGGAAGGCTACTGATTTGTTTGAGTTAAATTTATATCCGGCCACTTTGCTGAAGTTGTTTATAAGCTGTAGGAGTTCTCTGGTGGAGTTTTTCAGGTCACTTAAGTATACGATCATATCATCAGAAAATAGTGATATTTTGATTTCTTCCTTTCCAGTTTGTATCCCTTTGACCTCCTTTTGTTGTCTAATTGCTCCAGTTGGAATTTCAAGTACTATATTGAACAGATAGGGAGAGAGAGGGCACCCTTGTCTAGTCCCTAACTTTAGTTGGATTGCTTCAAGTTTCTCTCCATATAGTTTGATGTTGGCTACTGGTTTGCTGAATATTGCTTTTATTATGTTTAGGTATGGGCCTTGAATTTCTTATCTTTCCAAGACTTTTATCATGAAGGGATGATGAATTTTGTCAAATGCTTTTCAGCATCTAACGAAATAACCATGTGGTTTTTCTCTTTGAGTTTGTTTATGTAGTGGATTAAACTGATGGATTTCCGGGTATTGAACTATCTCTGCATCTCTGGGATGAAGGCTACATATATTGAGTATGTTTGCATTGATATTCATAAGGGAAATTGGTCTGTAGTTTTCTTTCTTTGTTGGGTCTTTGGGAGGTTTTGGTATCAGTGTAACTGTCGCCTCATAGAATGAACTGGGTAGTGTTCCTTCTGTTTCTATACTTGTGGAATAGTTTGAAGAGTATTGGTACTAGGTCTTCTTTGAAGGACTGATAGAATTCTGCACTATACCTATCTGGTCCTGGCCTTTTTTTTTTTTATGACTGCTTCTATTTCTTTAGGAGTTATGGGACTGTTTAGATGGTTTATCTAATCCTGACTTATCTTTGCTTTTTTCTGTCTAGAAAAATTGTTCTTTTCATGCAGATTTTCCAATTTTGTTGAGTATAGACTTTTGTAGTAGGATCTGATGATTTTTTTAATTTCCTCAGATTCTGTTGTGGTATCTCCCTTTTCATTTCTGATTTTATTAATTTGGATATTGACTCTGTGCCCTCTGGTTTGTCTTGCTAAGGGTTTATCAATCTTGTTGATTTTCTCAAAGAACCAGCTCCTGGTTTTGTTGTTTATTTGTATAGTTCTTTTGTTTCTACTTGGTTGATTTTAGCCCTAAGTTTAATTATTTCCTGCCTTCTAATTCTCTTGTGTTTATTAGCTTCTTTTTATTCTAGAGCTTTCAGGTGTGCTGTTAAGCTGCTAGTGTATGCTTTCTCCAGTTTCTTTTTGGAGGCACTCAGAGCTATGAGTTTTCCTCTTTGGTACTGCTTCCATTGTGTCCCATAGGTTTGGGTATGTTGTACTTTCATTTTCATTAAATTCTAGGAAGACTTTAATTTCTTTCTTTATTTCTTCTCTGACCAAGTTATCATTGAGTAGAGCATTGTTCAGCTTCCATGTGTATGTGGGCTTTCTGTTGTTGTTGCCTTGGAAGACCAGCCTTAATCCATAGTGATCTGATAGGAGGCATGGGATTATTTCAGTCTTCTTATATCTGTTGAGCTTTGTTTTGTGACCGATTATATGGTCAATTTTGGAGAAGGTACCATGAGGTGCTGAGAAGAAGGTACATTCTTTTGATTTAGGATGAAATGTTCTATAGATATCTGTTAAATCCATTTGGTCCATTACATCTGTTATTTTCACTGTGTCTCTGTTTAGTTTGTGTTTCCAAGATCTGTCCATTGATGATAGTGGGGTGTTGAGGTCTCCCACTATTATTGTGTGAGGTGCAATGTGTGCTTTGAGCTTTGGTAAAGTTTTTTTATGAATGTGGGTGCCCTTGCATTTGGGGCATAGACGTTCAGAATTGAGAGTTCCTCTTGGTAGATTTTTTCCTTTGATGAGGATGAAGTGTCCTTCCTTATCTTTTTTGATGAATTTTGGTTGAAAGTCGATTCTACCCGATATTAGAGTGGCCACTGAAGCCTGTTTCTTGGAATCATTTTCCTGGGAAATTTTTTTCCAGCCCTTTATTCTGAAGTAGTGTATGTATTTAACACTGAAGTGCATTTCCTGTATGCAGCAAAATGCTGGGTCCTGTTTTTGTATCCAGTCTGTTAGCCTATGTCTTTTTATTGGGGAATTGAGTCCATTGATGTTAAGAGCTATTAAGGAATAGTGATTGCTGCTTCCTGTTATTTTCGATGTTATTTTTATGTTTGTGTGCCTATCTTCTTTTGAGTTTGTTGAAAGATTACTTTCTTGCTTTTACTAGGGTGTAGTTTCCCTCCTTTTGTTGGTGATTTTCATCTATTATTCTTTGTAGGGCTGGGTTTGTGGAAAGATGTTGTGTAAATTTGGTTTTCTCATAGAATATCTTGGGTTCACCATCTATGGTAATCGAGAGTTTTGGTGGGTATAGCAGCCTGGGCTGGCAGTTGTGTTTTCTTAGGGTCTGTATGAGATCTGCCCAGGATCTTCTAGCTTTCCTAGTCACTGGTAAGAAGTCTGGTGTAATTCTGATAGGTTTGCCTTTATCCCTTACTGTTTTTAATATTCTTTCTTTTTTTGTGCATTTGGTGTTTTGACTATTATGTGACAGTTGGAAATTCTTTTCTGGTCCAATCTATTTGGAGTTCTGTAGGCTTCTTGAATGTTTATGTTCATCTCTTTCTTTAGGTTAGGGAAGTTTTCTTCTGTAATTTTGTTGAATATATTTACTGGCCCTTGAAGGTGGGAATCTTCACTCTCTTCTATACCTATTATCCTTAGTTTGGTCTTCTCATTGTGTCCTGAATTTCCTGGATGTTTTGGGTTAGGAGCTTCTTGCATTTTGCATTTTCTTTGACTGTTTTGTCAAGGTTTTCTATGGTATCTTCTGCACCTGAGATTCTCTGTTCTATGCCTTGTATGCTGTTGGTGATGCTTGCATCTATGACTCCTGATCTCTTTCCTATGTTTTCTAACTCCAGGGTTGTCTCCCTTTGTGATTTCTTTATTGTTTCTATTTCCATTTTTAGATCCTGGATGGTTTTGTTCATTTCTTTCCCCTGTTTGATTGTGTTTTCCTGTAATTCTTTAAGGGATTTTTGTGTTTCCTGTTTAAGGGCTTCTACCTCTTTACCTGTATTCTCTTGTATTTCTTTAAGGGAGTTATTTATGTCCTTCTTAAAGTCTTCTATCATCATCATGAGATGTGATTTTAAATCTTGCTTTTCTGGTGTGTTGGGGTATCCAGGGCTCACTGTGGTGGGAGAACTAGTTCTGATGAAGCCAAGTTGCCTTGGTTTCTGTTTCTTATTTCTTGCCCTTGTCTTTCACCATCTGCTTATCTCTAGTGTTAGCTTGTCTTGCTCTCTCTGACTGTGGCTTGTCCTTCCTACAAGCCTCTGTGTCAGTATTCCTTGGAGACCAGCTCTCTCTGAGAGGAATTTGGGTTTTGAGAGCTATGGTACAGGGTCAGCTCTGGGGTGCAGACAGAAACCAGAAAGATCCTGTCCCTAGCTGTTCCTTGGTTCCTGTTCCTGATGGCTCTGCAAGAGTCCCTCTTGATCCAGTGAATTTGAACAGAAGTGGTGGTCTTGCCTGTGCTTGAAGGTGTGTCAGCACTCCTGGGAGACCAGCTCCCTCCTGGCACTATTTGAGTATGGAGCTCTGTGTCACAAGATCACCTCCCAGGCTGCAGAAGGAAACTGGAAGACCACTCCTCAGTCCTTGTGTCCTGAGGGTTCTGGGTGGTCCCTCTGAGCAGAGGCGCTGGCCTTACCCCACTCACAGACTTGTCCACACTCCTGGGAGGCTAGCTTTTTCCCTGTGCTATTTGGGTGTGGAGGCATGTGGCACAGTCCACAGGCGTCAACTGGAAGGCTCCTGTCTCTGGCTGTTCCTCTGTCCCTGTGTCCTCAGGGTTCCGGGTGGGTCCCACTGAGTAGGGGTGCTCATCTTACCTCCACTCATGGGCTTGTCCACACTCCTGGGAGGCTAGCTTTCTCCTGGCACTATTTGGCTATGGATCTCTATGGCCCAGACTGGGGTCCCCAGTCACAGATGGAAACTGGCCCATAGCCTCTTTAAAATGCTTTAGATCTTGCATTTCTATCAGATGCCAGGTCAATTTATTATAGGCAGTAATACCATCATATGCTGCACAAAGACTGAGAAGGCTAAAAGTGCCTTGTAGGCCCAAGCGAATCCTCTGGTGATGCACTTGGCTAGACACTATCCCATTGTAACTGTCACATTTCCTGCTCTTCCTGGTCCCTAGTTACACAGAGGTGCCTTGGGCACCTGGCAGTGAAATTGCATGGAGCAGAGCAGGGTGGCCTAGTTTGCCTCCCTTTTGCATCATGTGGTAATATCTCAGTCTTAGACACCAAGCCTGAAGCATGTTGTTCTCCTCCCAATGGCCCATTTTGTTTCCCAAACACTTCTATCTCTATCTGCAAACTCTCTTAAGTGAATAGCCATATCTTCAATCTTCTCTAACAGAAGAGAATTATCAGGTTTCCCCTTAAACTTTTTCAAAATAGTATACATAAAAACTATTGGCTTTCACCACCTCCTAATAATGTCCTTCAAAATATGACTCCATTCATAGATAAAACCACTGACAGAGTCAGAGCCCTCATGAGTCAGCCTGTTCTTATATCACATACCTTAGAAAATGACATAATACTTGAGCCTTTTGGCAGATAATTTCACATCTAAACCATATCAGATATAACATAAAACCACTTTGAAAATTCCAAGTTGTATGGATAATCTCTTGTGCACTGTGTAGAAGTATCACTTGTCAATTAAAAGCTTATGGCTACCACAAATAAGGCCACTGTTTGTGAGCATGTGTCCTTGTGGCATAGTGGGGCATCTTTGGGGTATATGCCCAGGAGTGGTATAGCTGGGTCTTCAGGTGGATCTATTTCCGATTTTCTGAGGAACCTCCAGATTGATTTCCAGAGTGGTTGTACCAGTTTGCAATCCCACCAGTAATGAAGGAGTGTTCCTCTTTCTTCACATCCTCACCCACATGTGCTGAGTTTTTTATCTTAGCCAGTCTGATTGATGTAAGGTAGAATATCAGAGTTGTTTTGATTTGCATTTCTGTGATCACTAAGGACTTTGAACATTTTTTTAAGTGCTTCTTGGCCATTTGAGATCCCTGTGTTGTGAATTACCTGTTTAGTTCTACACCCCATTTTTTGATTGGGTTGTTTGGTTTTTTTAAAGGTTAGCTTCTTGAGTTCTTTTATATTTTGGGTATTAGCTTTGTGTCAGATACAGGATTAGTGAAGTTTTTGCTCAATCTGTAGGTTGCTGATTTGTCCTGTTGACTATGTCCTTTGCCTTACAGAAGATTCCCAGTCGCATGAGGTCCCATTTATTAATTCTTGATCTTAGAGCCTGAGCCATTGGAGTTCTATTTAGGAAATTTTCCTCTGTCCCCAAGAGTTCAAGGCTCTTTCCCACTTTCTCTTCTATTAGATTAAGTATGTGGGGTCTTCAGAGGAACAGACAAGCTAATGATCTGCCCTGGCAGAAGGTGCAGGCTGTTGCCCTGCATGCAGCAGATATCCTAGGAGGCCTTCAGATTGTGGAGTCTTCAGAGGAACAGACAAGCTGATGATCTTCCCCCCCAAGGATTACTCTTTCAAATGGTACATTGAATGTGAGGCTAGAAATCCAAGCTTCAAGCCTGAGAATTCTCCCTGCTTGAAGATGGTTCCTAAGCCAAGAAGCAGGAAATTGCAGAGAGGCAGTGCTAAAGGCAGCCTTTTTAAAGCCCCTTCTGAATAGAAAAACCAGTTCTTGAACTGGAGTCTCAGGGCACATTTACCTACAGCTTCTTCCAAGAATGACACAGTTCCAGAGAAAGATCAGAGTGCATACTATGGTGCACACATGGTTTCTGGTGCCAGTCCCACCCCCCGACCCCATCCCTACCCTAAACCTACCCCAACTTAACCCCTGCATGAGGCCAGAGTCAACTGCACCTCAGTAGAGGATGAGCTTCTGCCAGTAGCTGGGACATACTCAGCCCATAACTGGTATGCACCTGGAGTTGTGCACTTATCTGAAAAGCCAATGCACAGCCCACATGGGGATAAACTTCCCAGGATTGAGACTGACAGAACCCAAGGGGTACCTGTCACTCAGGACAGAGCAGGCATCCAGTGAGGTGGTAGTTAAACTGCATGAACATGAGGCTTGGGAGACACCAGCTAAAAACACATGAAAGACAGAAACATCACTCCATGTGACCAACCACATTGTGAGGTCTGAGCTGAAATGAGGAAGACAAAGAACATACAGAAGAAATCTGAGCACAGAAAACTTCAAATCAGGAGAAAATTGAAATTATGATTTAATGCTAAAGAGGTAAAGAAACTGGATATGAAAATTCATAGATGCATACAAATAATTTGAATAACACATGTAAAGATAAAGCACAGCTGGGAGAGGCGAGTTGTGCAAGGTCCCTGACCTTCATTGTCAGGCTCTGGGCTTGCCCTACCATACAGAGGAGACTTGATGGATGCCAAGAGTGTTCTGCTTCTCTGTGGAGGCCTGTGGGACCCCAAGAACAAGCAGTTTGGAACACTAACCCACCAATCCCTTCCCAGTCTGGTTCACCAGGGGAACACCCAGCAGAGGTGAGTTGCATGCACATGGTCCCCTGGCCTCCACTGTCTAGCTCTGGGCTTGCCCTGAATTTCTGATGAGACTTTCAAGAGCACTCCAATTCCCCATGGAGGCCTACAGGGCCCCCAAGAACAAACAGTTTGGAACACTGCCCCATCAATCCCTCGCTAGCGAGGTCTGCCTGAGGGACAGATAGGAACCTCCATTGTCTGGCCCATGGCACCCACTGCTTTCTTGATGACTTCTGGCATCAGGATCATCCAGACAACACTAGGGAAAACCAGAACAGTAAAGGACAGATTAAGAATACAACCAACAAATAGTGCTAGTTCAACTGGTGATCAACATGTAGAAGAATGCAAATTGATCCATTCCTATCTCCCTGTACAAAGCTCAAGTCCAAGTGGATCAAGGACCTCTACATAAAACCAGATACACTGAATCTAATAAAAGAGAAAGTGGGGGAAAGTCTTGAACACATGGGCACAGGGGAAGAGTTACTGAACAGAACATCAGTGGCTTATGCTCTAAGATCAAGAATAGACAAATGGGACCTCATAAAATTGCAAAGCTTCTGTAAGGCAAAGGACACTATCAATAGGACAAAATGACAACCAACAGACTGTGAAAAGATCTTTGCCAATCCTACATCCTACAAAGGGCTAATATCCAATATATACAAAGAACACAAGAAGTTAAACTCTAAAGAACCAAATAACCCTATTTAAAAATGGGGAACAGAGCTAAACAGAGAATTCTCAACTGAGGAAACTCGAATAGCTGAGAAGCACCTAAAGAAATGCTCAATATCCTTAGTCATCAGGGAAATGCAAATCAAAACAACCCTGAGATTCCACCTCACACCAGTCAGAATAGCTAAGTTCAAAAACTCAGGTGATAGCAGATGCTGGCCAGGATGGGGAGAAAAGAACACTCCTCCATTCCTGGTGGGATTGCAAACTGGTACAACCAATCTGGAAATCACTTTGGTGGATCCTCAGAAAATTGGACACAGTACTACCTGAGGACCCAGCTATACCACTCCTGGGCATATACCCAGAAGATGCTCCAACATGTAATAAGGACACATGCTCCACTATTGCCCTGGCCCGAGGGGGTCATCAGTGTGGACCTAAGGAGGGGACAGACGAATGAAGAGACAAGAGACACAAGGAATGAGAGCAAGTCTATATTCTGATCAAGCTCTGTCAGACTTATGTAAGTGATACAATCGTCTGTAAACACAATTCCTTTCACAAATAGGATGCACTATCTTACTGCTTAACTGCTCAACCACAATAGGGACACTTGGTCAAATATCTCTATTGTTTAACTGCTCAATCACAATGGGAACACCTGTTCAAATATCTTTACTGCTTAACTGCTCAATCACAATAGGGATACCTGGTCTCTGGGAAGCTTTCAGTTACTTCTCAGAAGTAGAAATTTAGGCCTACAATCACTCCAAACCTAACTCTAAAAAAAAATGGCATTACCTAAGTTAATAAGAAAAATCCTAACCCTGTTGGTCCCTGGCACACTATGCTCATAGCAGCTATATTTATAACAGCCAGAATCTGGAAACAATCCAGATGTCTCTCAACAGAGGAATGGATACAGAAAATGTGGTACATTTACACAGTGGAATACTACTCAGCTATTAAAAGCCATGACTTCACGAAATTTGCAGGCAAATGGATGGAATTTGAAAATATCACCCTGAGTGAAGTAACTCAGTCACAAAAGAACAAACTCAGTATGTACTCACTGATAAGTGGATATTAGCCCAAAAGTTTGGAATACCCAAGATTCAATTCACAGACCATATGAAGCCTAAGAAGAAGAAAGGCCAAAATGTGGATGTTTCAGTGTTTCTTAGACTGGTGAACAAAATACTCACAGAAGGAAAGAGTGAGACAAAGTGTGGAGCAGAGACCCAAGGAAAGACCATCCAGAGACTGCCCCACCTGGGGATATATCCCATATATGGCCACCAAACCTGGACGTTCTTGTGGATGCTGGGAAGTGCTTGCTGATGGAAGCATGATAAGCTGTCTCCAGAGAGGCTCAGGCAGAGCCTGACAAATACAGAGATGGATGCTCACAGCCAACCATTGGACTGAGCATGGGGTCCTGGATGGAGGAGTTGGAGAAGGGACTAAAGGAGCTAAGAGATTTTTCAGCCCCATGGAGGGAGCAACAGTGTCAATTGGCCAGACCCCCCAGAACTCCTGGAGTCTGGACCACCAATCAAAGAATACACATGGAGGAACCCATGTTGCTGGCCACATATGTGGCAGAAGAGGGCCTTTTTGGCCATCAGTGGGAGGAGAGGCCCTTGGACTTGAGGATGTTAGATGCCCCAGTGTAGGAGAATGCTAGGGAGGGAAGACAGGAGTGAGGGGGGGGAGCACCCTCATAGAAGCAGGGGAGGGGGTATGGGAGAGGGGGTTTTCAAAGGGGATAACATTTGAAATGTAAATAAAGTAAATATCCACAAAGAAAAAGAAAAAAAAAGAATACAATCAACAAGAACCAGGGCAGTATGGCACCACCAGAGCCCAGCTGTCCTACTACAGCAAGCCCTGGATATTCTAACAAAACTGAGGCACAAGAAGATGATCTTAAATCTAATTTTTAATAATAGAGGCCTTTAAAGAGGAAATGAAAAAATCCCTTAAAGAAATAAACAGGTGAAGGATATGAATTAAATTGTCCAAGAAATGAAAATGGAAATAGAAGCAATAAAGAAAACACAAACTGAAGGAATCCTTGAGATGAAAAACATTAGAAAAAGAACAGGAACTATAGCCACAAATAACAGATAGAAGAGATGGAATAGAGAATAGCAGGAATAGAAGATACAATGGGAGAAATGAATACATCAATCAAAGAAAATGCAAAATCTAAAAAGTTTGTGACACAAAACATCCAGGAAATTTGGCACACTATGAAAAGACCAAATCTAATAATAAAAGGAACAGAAGAAGGAGAACATTCCCAGCTCCAAGGCCCAGAACACATGTTCAACAAAATTATAGAAAATCTCCCTAATCTAAAGAAGGAGATGCCTATAAAGGTACAAAAAGCTTAGAGAAGCAGAGAGATTAGACCAGGAAATAAAATCCCCACCACCACATAACAATCAAAACATTAAATATACAGAACCAAAAAAAGTATATTAAAAGCTGCAAGGGAAAAATGCCAAGGAACATATAAGGGCAGCGTTATCAGAATTAAACCCAACTTCTCAACAGAGACTCTGAAAACTTGACGAGCCTGGGAAGATGTCTTGCAGATCCTAAGAGACCATATATGTTATCCCAGACTATTATACACAGCAAAATTTTCAATCACCA
This sequence comes from Rhynchomys soricoides, assembly GCA_019843965.1. Taxonomy (NCBI): domain Eukaryota; kingdom Metazoa; phylum Chordata; class Mammalia; order Rodentia; family Muridae; genus Rhynchomys; species Rhynchomys soricoides. The sequence goes on along the minus strand of JADRCH010000105.1, from coordinate 54,251 downwards.
TAGATGGAGGAACCAAGTCATTCTGTCATTCCATGACAAAAAACAAAATTTTTCCCACTAACCAAACCATACAGGGGATAGTAGAAGGAAAACACCAACTAAATGAAGTTAACCACAATAAAGGAAACACAAGAAATAATTTCACACCGTTAAATAAAAGGAAGAAAATCATACACACACACAACAACATAACACAAATTAACAATCCTTGGTCAAATTATTGGTCAAATTTCTCAGCAACACTGGACTCAATTCCTCAATAAAAAGACACAGACTAAAAGAATTAGTTCATAACATGACCAATCATTCTGCTGAATACAGAAAGCACATCTCAACAACAAAGATAGATATTACCTCAGAGAAAGGAGCTGGGGAAAGGATTTCCAAGCAAAGAGACCCCCCCAAAAAAAGCTGGTAGCTATTCTAGTATCTAATAAAATAGATTTTTCAACCAAAAATAACCAAAAAAGATAAGGAAGGACACCTCATACTCATCAAAGAAAAAAAAACCACCTAGAGGACATCTCAATTCTGAACATCTATGCCCCAAATGCAAGAGCACCCACATTCGTAAAAGAAACATTACTGAAGCTTAAATCACACAGTGAACCCCATCCATTTTAGTAGGAGACTTCAACATCCCACTCTCACCAATAGACAGGTCATTGAAACAGAACTAGACAGAAAACAATGAAATTGATAGAGGTTATGGTTCAGATGAGCCTAAAAGATACCTATAGAACATTTCACCAAACACAAAAGAAAATACCTTCTTCTCAGCACCTCAGTCATAAAGCAAGCCTTAACAGATACAAGAAGATTGAAATAGCCCCTTGCATCTTATCAGATCACCATGGACTAAAGCTGGACTTCAACAACAGAAACAACCAAAAGCCTACATACTCATGGAAACTGAACAACTTTCTACTAAATGATCACTGGGTCAGGGAAGGGAAGAAATAAAGAAAGAAATTAAAGACTTTCTAGAATTCAATTAAAATGAAGGCACAACATACCCAAACTTATGGGACACAATGAAAACAGTGCTAAGAATAAAAATTGATAGCACTAAGTGCCTTCATAAAGAAAATGGAGAGTTCTCATACTAATGATCTAATAGGACACCTGAAAGCTTGAGGAAAAAAGAAACAAACACATCCAAAAGGAGTAAATGGCAAAAACTAATCAAACTCAAGACTGAAATCACTCAATTAGAAACAAAGTGAAAAATAGAATCAACAAAACCAGGAACTGGTTCTTTGAAAAATTCAACAAGATAAACAAATCCTTAGTGAAATTAACTAAAAGTCAGAGAAACTGATAAAACAGAGAAATTGATAAAATCATAAATGAAAAGGAAGAGATAACAATAGACACTACGGAAATTCAAAAATCATTAGATCTTACTTCAAAAACATGTATTCCACAAATACATGGATTCCACAAATACATTGGAAAATCTAAATGAAATTGATGATTTTCTAGACAGATACAAATTACAAAAGTTAAATCAAGGTCATGTAAACTATCCAAACATTCCTATAACCCATAAGGAAATAAAAGCAGCCATTAAAAGTCTTCTAATCAGAAAAATAAAAAAGCCAAGGATCAGATGGGTTTAGTGCAGAATTCTACCACACTGTCAAAGAAGAGCTAATATCGTTTGTGACTATTGTGAAGGGTATCATTTCCCTAATTTCTTTCTCAGCCTGTTCATCCTTCGAGTATAGGAAGGCTACTGATTTGTTTGAGTTAATTTTATATCGGGCCACTTTGCTGAAGGTGTTTATCAACTGTAGGAGTTCTCTGGTGGAGTTTTTCGGGTCACTTAAGGATATGATCATATCATCTGCAAATAGTGATGTTTTGACTTCTTCCTTTCCAATTTGTATCCCTTTGACCTCCTTTGCTGTCTAATTGCTCTAGCTAGAACTTCAAGTACTATATTGAATAGAGAGGGAGTGGACAGCCTTGTCTAGTTCCTGATTTTAGTGGGAATGTTTCAAGTTTCCCCCATTTAGTTTGTTGTTGGCTACAGGTTTGCTGTATATTGCTTTTACTATGTTTAGGTATGGGCCTTGAATTCCTGATCTTTACAAGACTTTTATCATAAAGGGATGTTGAATTTTGTCAAATGATTTTTCAGCATCTAATGAAATGACCATGTGGTTTTTTTTCTTTGAGTTTGTTTATGTAGTGGATTACATTGGTGGATTTCTGGGTGTGCCTCTAACCAAACAAGTGAAAGATCTGTATGACAAGACCTTCAACTCTCTGAAGAAAGAAATCGAAGAAGACCTCAAAAGATGGAAAGACCTCCCATGCTCAGGTATTGGCAGGATTAATATAGTAAAAATGGCCATCTTGCCAAAAGCAATCTACAGATTCAATGCAATCCCCATCAAAATTCCAACTCAATTCTTCAAAGTCTTAGAAAGAGTAATTCTCAAATTCATTTGGAATAACAAAAAACCCAGGGAATCAAAAACTATTCTCAACAATAAAAGGGGGGAATCAGCATCCCTGACCTCAAGCTGTACTACAGAGAAGTAGTGATAAAAACTGCATGGTATTGGTACAGTGACAGGCAGGTAGACCAATGGAATAGAATTGAAGACCCAGAAATAAGCCCACATGCTTATGGTCACTTGATCTTTGACAAAGAAGCTAAAACCATCCGGTGAAAACAAGACAGCATTTTCAACAAATGGTGCTGGCTCAACTGGTAGTCACCATGTTGAAGAATGCAAATTGATCCATTCCTATCTCCCTGTACAAAGCTCAAGTCCATGTGGATCAAGGACCTCCACATAAAACCAGATGCACTGAATCTAATAGAAGAGAAAGTGGGGAAAAGTCTTGAACACATGGGCACAGGGGAAACGTTCCTGAACAGAACACCAGTGGTTTATGCTCTAAGATCAAGAATCAACAAATGGGACCTCATAAAATTACAAAGCTTCTGTAAGGCAAAGGACACTGTCAATAGGACAGAATGGCAACCAACAGACTGGGAAAAGATCTTTACCAACCCTACATCCAATAGAGGGCTAATATCCAATGTATACAAAGAACTCAAGAAGCTAGACTCCAGAGATCCAAATAACCCTATCAAAAAATGGGGAACAGAGCTAAACAGAATTCTCAACTGAGGAAACTCAAATGGCTGAGATGCACCTAAAGAAATGCTCAACATCCTTAGTCATCAGGGAAATGCAAATCAAAACAACCCTGAGATTCCACCTCACACCAGTCAAAATGGCTAAGATCAAAAACTCAGATGACAGCAGATGTTAGTGAGGATGTGGAGAAAGAGGAACACTCCTCCATTGCTGGTGGGAATGCAAGCTGATACAACCTCTCTGGAAATCAGTTTGGCCGACCCTCAGAAAAATGAACATAATACTACCTGAGGACCCAGTTATTCCACTCCTGGGCATATACCCAGAAGATTCTCCAATATGTAATAAAGACACATGTTCCACTATGTTCATAGCAGCCGTATTTATAATAGCCAGAAACTGGAAACAACTCAGATGTCCCTCCACAGAGGAATGGGTACAGAAAGTGTGGTACATTTACACAATGGAATACTACTCAGCTATTAAAAACAATGACTTCATGAAATTCGCAGACAAATGGATGGAACTTGAAACTATCATCCTGAGGGAGGTAACGCAATCACAAAAGAATGAACATGGTATATACTCACTGTTAAGTGGTTATTAGCCCAAAAGTTCAAAATACCCAAGAGTTACTTCACAGCAACAGTAATACTGATTGTGAGGTCCCAGATGGAGGGCTTGGAGAAAGGACTGAAGGAGCTGAGGGAGTTTGCATCCCCAGGGAGGCAGCAACAGTGGCAACTGGTCTGCCCCCCCCATACTCCTGGAGACTGATCCACCAACCAAAGAATACACATGGAGGGACCCATGGTGCTGGTCACAAATGTAGCAGAGAAGGGTCTTGTTAGTCAGGGGGAGGAGAGGCCCTTGGGCCTGAGGGTGTTAGATGCCCCAGTATAGGAGAATGCCAAGGAAGGAAAGTGAGAGTGGGTGGTTGGGTGGGTGGGAGAATACCCCCATAGTGTCAGGGGGAGAAGGGAGGAAATGGGGAGGTTCCAAAGGGTAGAGCTGGAAAGGAGGAACCATTTGAAATGTAAATAAAGTATGAAAAAAATTTAATTTTTTAAAATTTAAAAAATTAAATAAAATAAAATTAAAAAAAAGAATTCTGAGCTCTTGCCTGCCTGAATGTTGTCATGTTTCCTGCCTTGATGATAATGGACTGAATCTCTGAACCTATAAGCCAGCCCCAATTAAATGTTGCCATTTATAAGAGTTGTCTTGGTCATGGTGTCTCTTCACAGCAACGGAAACAGCGTTCCAAGAAAGTAGAAGGAAAAAGCCCTGGCTTCCCCCAAAACACAACTGTCTTCTGGGGGGTGCCTTCAGTTTTCACCATGAATTGAATGCTACTATCTCAAATAGAAAATTGGCTCCCCTGTAATTTGGTTTGGGTGTCGCCCACCTCAAACAGAGATTTAGTTCTGTGAGTTGGAATCACCTTCTCTAACAGCTATCCATAGGAGAACACACCTGCAGCCCCATCTTTAGCCTCAAGTTTCACATGTACCCAGTGTACCCCATGGATACTGCCTGTATATCCTTAGCAGTTCTCCCTTCCAAATATTAAACAGGCTTGACTTGGCTTAGTTTTGGCCATGTTCAGGGTTATGTAGCTGGAGACTTCTTGTCAGTTCTTTATAGAATTCATTTTTATGGCATAGAAGTCATTTAGGGTTTTTATTTCTGCATCCAGAGACTGGGGAAAGAGGAAAGTGGGCCTTTACATCATCAATCAATCAATAACTTTGGTAAGTCTCATGTTGAACCATGGGAAGAGATGGAAGCATAAAGTTAAGGTCTGGAATCCTTAAATAAATAAACAGGCAGCCAATAGATGATATAATGCAAGCAAGGAAAGAGAAGTAATCTTAGGCAATCTCCAAGTAAGTGATTTCTGAGATCCTCTTGACAGTATGGACAATGAAATTGGTTCTACTTCGGTAAATGGTGATAATTTGGCCAGGAGCATAGTCCTTTAAGAATACCCTCAGATTAACCTAAAGACCATTGAGGAGCTTGGTGTAAACTGAAAGTGGACAGCTTGCTCATTTTCAAAACTTCACATTAAACAGCCTGACACATGGCAAATGGTGTTCTTGCCAGTAGCATTGGGAGCCCTCAACAAGACAAAAGCAAGGAGTCTGGCTCCTATGGAGGAATGTGCTGTCCCCAAAGCTGTTTCATACAGCAGGAAAAGAGTTCTAACCTCGAACTTAAAATGAAAAGAAAACAATGGAAATCTTTACTCTTACTCACAACTGAATTAAGAATTACGAGAGGAAGCATAAAGCAATAGTCAGACACTTGTAGAAATGGAGTTTATAGAAAAGTGGAGAACTAAAAGCCAAGGCAGGTAGGATGAAGGGGAATGAGAGAGAAAACATTCTTGGCATTAGCACCTGAAAGTTCAGCCTTGGGCAGACAAAGAAGAAAATGTAAAGTGGGAAGTATCCACAGACAGAGGAACACAGACGGTGAGTGGCAGAGATGTTGTTCCTGTTACATTTTACATCCAAACACCCGCCCCTTGGAAGTGACAGGGGGACTGATAAAATTATAAATGGTGGAAAAAGAAAGCGAGAATAGAAAATAAAAAGTTGTTAAGGGAGGTTTTTCTTTACACTGAAAACTATCAAACTCCATTCCCCTTGGTCTACAAGTCTTAGTAAAGAGTCGCCTTGGCCTGGGAAGGAAGGCAGTTTCCTGGTGTGCCTGTGGAAAGCTTGGGGCTTTCATCCTTAAGAGGAACAATCTATGAAAAAGGAGGGAAGATAAGGAAAGAAAAGCAACATAGAGTCTTTTTCCATTGTTGCAAGGCAGAGTAGCATCCGAGGAGGTCAGAGTCGACCTCTACTCATGGGAAAGGACAATGTTACCTTACAATCCCAGTACATCTGAGTCCCATTACAGGCATATCTTCTGTTCTTACATTCTCACTGGGATTACAACAAGATGCACATAGAGTCTCAGCAAGACAAGCTCATTAGAATAAAGTGAAGTTTATTAAGAGTAAATATTTGCTTTCAGAGAACTGAGTGGAGTGTTTGAGGATAGGACCTCGGGTTGTAGTATTTTACTTTTTTCTATGTCACAGGGTCACATCATCCATCCTTTCTTTTGATTGGCGGAAGGTTGGTCTCATGTAGATTAACTGCTCAAACCAGGATTTCCCATAATCTTGGTCATGAGACCAGGTCATAATACCTACTCACAAGATTTCATGACCTGGTCTCATAACTGCTGCATGTTGACACAGGTTTCCTGTTACCCCAGAGCTAAGATTAGACAACAGTGCTTGACTCAGCCACTTCCACTGTTTCTATCTTACTGCTGTCTAACCTAGAGATCTAAAATGAAACAAAATGTACCCAAATGTTAAACCAAGGGTTAATAAAATTAAATTGGAAGTTTTCTTACTATTTTCCTTCTACTCACATTCACTCTTGCTTGCCTCATATGATGTCTACTGAACGCATTTAAACTTTCAATGTGAGAAGCAAGTCTGCTGAATGCAGAGCTGCCAGGCCAGCTCAAGGATGCTATGCTGGAGGACCACATTGACGAAAAAGTGTGGTGCGTGTAACTTAAACCCAGAAACAACTTAAAAATAAAATAGCAAATGGTTTCAGCTAGAAAAATATATTTGAAAAAACAAAACAACTATAGATCCTAAGCAGACTGGGTGTAATATTGAGCAAAATCTCTTGCTAACTGTCCCCAACAGCCATTATTTGTCAGCTTCTAAATTTTCCTGAATCTTGTGTCAGGAACTATAGTTTGGAGTTACCATAATGGCTTAATGGGTTTTAAAAAGGAAGTTAGAGGCCCGGCACAGGACACACATACTCTGTACTACTAAAACCGGTGCCTCGCCTTCTTTCAGCTCTATGCGTATTAACACCTGTTATTTGAAAAGACCCTGTTGGTCTTGTAGCAACACAGAAAGATGATGCTTACTTTATTGATACGAAGACTCTAAAATCTTATGGTCCATGAATATCTGCTTAATTCCAAGTCTGTTGGGGGATAAATGGAATTATAATTTGGGGAGGGGGACTTGCATCTTGTTTTGGTATATTTGGGACTTTTATTGGGAGATACTATATGCCTACAAAGAGTTTAGTAAAATGGCTTTTCTTATGGTTCATTGTTTTATATTGTGACATCCAATCATTAAAGTTCACTGACCACCAGAACCAAATTTAGAAGCTATAACACTGACCGTACTGCAAGCAGTTATGGACCCAAGGTGAACTTCAAGAGTAAGTCACCCCTTTTACACTGCTTAGGGTGGTAATGTTACTACTAAGTGCACACCAGTCCTGCCTAAGTGATGACTTCACCCAGCAGGACTCTCACTCTGTCACCAAACAGAACAAAACCTATTCTTGGCTTCTTTACTTTCTGTTCCCTGGGGAAATGGGTGATGGTAGAGAGAATGATGAATGACCTAAAGTAAACTAACCCAACACTGTGAATTCCTGTCCAGGCCAGGACCCAGAGGCAAGGAGTTAGAACTCTGTTCATCTACATGGATCATCAAAGCACAATATATAATCCCATCCCTTTAGCTCCTTCCTCAATCTAAAGCCTGGCTTCTTTGGAAGAGGAGAATGAGGAAATTAGTGCAGGTAAAGACCACACTGTTTCCCAAGTCTTTCCTGATACTCATTGCCCCACCTAACAATACCATTGCAGGTAGAATATAACTATACTTTAACCACACTGTTTAAGGATAGCATGGAAAATCCAGAATGCTTATTATGAAATATTACTCAAATGTGGAATCCATGCTGGTACACAGGCACATTCTCTTCTTAGAAATCAACATGTTTCGGTGGTCACCTAAAGACTTTAAAAACCTGAACGGCCTAAAGCGCAGTGCACATTTAACAGGTTTTAAACTATAACCCACATCTTGAATAAATTAAGCAATACCTATATACATGAAACATGATCAACTCAAGATATTTTGATGATACTTGAGACTAAATAGCACCAAATTATGTTTCACTCACAGCACATAACCATTCAAGATGTATATATAGATTTATGAAGAAGCCCTGATAATTGAGATTAAGTACATAGGGTCTTGGGTTCACCCTGTAGATCCCACCACCAGCAAACGTAGTGATTTTCCTATTTCAGTAGGATTGCAGGAAGAAACCATATGATATAAATAAAGATCTCTCCACAAGGTTTGAGATTTGAGGAAGGAAAGACAAACCGGAAATTCCCAGTCAAAGATAACTCCATGTTGGTCTGAACTCTTTGCCATGCAGAGCTGTGGTCCTCACATTTATATGCTCAGATAAGGATTCATCAAGACACTTCAGTATTCTTTCACCATGCTCATCATCATCTTTCTGCTGTATTCATAAACCAAAAACAGAGCAGCATTGGAAGGGATGGCTCGAATCAGAGTGGCTTTCAATCCGGAATACAAGGCTAATATTCCTTCATTTCTCACAATACTTACAAAGGTTTCGATTAATCCTGCAGGCTTCCCAAACATAGAAAGAACCTGGATTCTGGATTTAATGCAGTCCACTGGGAATATGATAAGCCAGAGACAGACCCCGGCAAAGCCTCCACTTAACATCAAAGGGACAGGACCTAAATCATCCTTTGATCCCCCTGATGCAAGAAATGATCTACTAATTTCATAGCCCCCAAAGTAGAAAAAATAGCCAGGTATTTCCTGAGCAAGAGTAGTCGAGAGTCCACGATAGAAGCCTAAGGGACCATCCTTCATGAAGATACTCTTAACCATAGACCAAATTGTATTATAGCTTTGTGCTATCTTCCCTGACATCTTCATTTCATACATGGTCTGCAGCCGACACTTCACAAGCTCAGTGGGGCAGAGGGCCAGCGCAGCAAATGCAGAAGCCAGCGACCCAGCAGTGGCATTCTCCAAGTCATTCAGCTCTGCATTCTGCTCCACTCTAGCCACTTTCCTGACAAACTGTTGGCAAAAGCCAAAGCACATGAATAGGACAGAGCCCTGGGTAACATAGGCTAGCAGTGCAGGACTGGTTCCCCTGTAAAGGCCACGGAAGCCCACTTGGTTGTATGTCTTTAGGAAGCAGTCGGCGAGACCTTTGTACAGGTGGGGAAATGTCTGCATCTTCACTTTTATGGTGTCGAAGGGCTGCCCAGTCAGCACACACGCTGCGCCACCTGCTGCGCCCGCAGTGAGGTCTATGGCGGCTTGGATGGCAGGGTGGATTTCATTCATGGTCCTCCACCCTCCTGAGGGTATTGTCAGAAACCAAGTCTCTGTCAGCGCCCGCGGCCAGCCGCTCTGCGGACCTGTGTCTGTCTTCTTGTCAAGGCTACTCAAGCCAAAGCCTTTGGCCTCCGTACTCTCCGGCCGCTGGGGAATAACCCCCAGGCACGTGCATCCACGAGCACCTCACTGTCCCCGAGAGCAACGGCAGAATGCTTTCATTGGTTGTGTGGGAGAAGTGGCCATTTCTCCCATAAATACCTAGGAGGAGACGCTTTACTGGAGCTGGGCGTGTAAGTCAGTGTGCTTACCTGGGTGAACTACAGCTGTTTCAACAGTACCACAGCAAGTTGAGAATGAAAGGATGTTTCCCTGTGGGATCGTTTTTCTGATTTCTTACCACGCAAAATTACACAGAAGGTGCTCTCAGTTGATCCAATCTGGATTTTAAGGGCACAACTTACCAGAACAGTGCTTTCAAAGAGAAGACAGGTCATGCTAGGGGCCACATACCTTTAACTACAGTATTCAAGAAGCAGAGAACAGTGAGTTTGAGGCCAGCCAGGGATAAATATTGAAACTGTGCCTCACAAATGAATGATTAATAGGGAAGACAAACTACTTGGGAACTGCTACATCTAAGTCCATGGCACGAAAGAAAGCATCCCACAGCAAATGCTCTTCTCCAGGACAGTTAAGTCAGGAATCAGAGTTCTGCAGATACACTACTTTGGAGGTATAATCAAATCTGGGGTCAGTGTACTGAAATGTTTCTTTCATTAGCTTTCCTGGACTATATTTAAAATGAAGGCTTTAGCCTGGTGCAGTAGCACACACCTTTAATCCCAAGCAGAGATGAGCAGATTTCTCAATTCAAGACCAGCCTGATCTACAGGGACAGTCCCAAAAGAGCTAACTACAGAGACCCTGTCTCAAAAACAAAACAGTGGGGCACAGACTCTTGAGCAGAGACTTGAATGAGTTCCTTTCCTTACAGCTAATTACCATCACTAGTGGCTAACATTAGGAAAAAACAATTATGAAAAAAGAGATTCACAGGTTGATAAAACTATTCATATTTTTAGACAAGTCTCTAAAGGGTCTATATAAGAAAATTATAATTTTTGCATTAAAAAACTATATAAATGTAATGTTTTGTACACACCAAAAAAAGGGATGAGATGGTACCTCTTAAAATGTGGTTAAGACCTATATGCAGCTCAGTGACAGAGCAATTGCCTAGCATTCCCAAGGCCCAGCACCTCCAATACACACACACACACACACACACACAGAGAAAAAAAGCATAATTTGCTCATGAACCCATAAACACTGAAAAATGTTCATCTTTATACCATACTCCTTAGCTAAGAGGTATAAGAAAAGTGAATCTTTCATGAGAATGCAGGATTTGGATCTCAATCTTCATCTTTATCTTTTAAATTTTTATGTAACAGATAATCACTCTTTATGCCATTTTTAATATTAATACAAAGATGTCTAGAAACAAAGTTACAGGAATAAATCAAGTCAGTTTTATGCTGTAGATCTTCTAAATAAACTTTCCAAAATATAAGGTTTGAGCCTTTGTTGAATTTGAAACAAAACCCAATTAAAACAGCTGTTTCCTAAGCCAGACCTGACCATGCACTTGACTGAGACAGAAGAACGTAATTCAAGGCCATCCTGAGATAGTGAGTCAAAATAAAAAATTTCTCTGTAAACACTTTACTATCATTTCTATCACTCTTTAATTCAAGACCATTTAATGCGTATTATGATCCAGTCTTATAAATGGTAACGTTTCTTTGTTCATTACTCACTCACCATATTCCAGGTACTGTTCTAAGTACGCCTGTCTTATGATTTAAGTCAGTCCAATAGCCCTGTGAGGCTGGTAATACCATCGCCTCCATTTCAGAGAGAAGAACATCGAAGCACACAGATTAAGCAATAAATAACATGGCCCAAAAATCACACAATCAAGTCACTGATCTATGACATGTACTGGTATGCCTTGACCTCAAGCTGTTAAGACTAGTTTGGGGCTTCAGATGCTCTGGCAGTGGTCAATAGCAAAACAGAAGGCCAGTTCTCAATGAAAGGGGCTGGATAACTTCCATTTTGAATTCATACTTGGGGGCAGCTTTTTAGTATTTCCAGGACACAGTTGAATATACTAAATCTGAAGTTCATGTTAGTCTTACAGATTTGAGAATTCAAGTAGAGCTAATAACTGAACCAGGACCAAACCAGTAGAATATTCTGCTAAGAAAAAAATGTGCACATGTAACATCCTTTTCTTCCAATACTGACGGCATTTAGACATCACCTGTACCAAGACCTTAGTAAAAACTGTTTGGTTAAATACTGTGTCTTCTCTGGTGGCAGTTCTGTAAGTGTTGTAAAATACCTTAAATATACTTACAATTTTTCACCTGCCACTTTGTTAATAAAACATACTTTATGGCCATAATACTCTAAAGCTAGATATTAAGAGAATCTTTCTTAAGCTGCATTGCAGTCATGAGCTTGTGAAAACTCAGGGGAAACTTAAGGAAAATTACCTTCTGAAGCCTCTAAGAATTAAGAAGTATGATTCTGGACACAAAGTCTTAATAACTGAGTTTTAAACACTTCACTGTTTTCTAACAAACAGAAATTTGAATTTTGATTTATGAAGTATTTTTAAACTGAAGTTTTACAAACCAACCAGACAGAAATTAATGTTAACTATGCACCTTACCGATCTGGGTTTTTCCCCAAAAACACCCCCTCCTGTTTGTAAAACATTAAATGCCTCAGAGAAAATTCTGTGTATGAAACTTTAAAATACCACAGCAGAACACAGGCTTTCATAGTGGGAAATACTAATGAAACATGAACAAACATCAGTCTATTAAATAATTATAGCAATTAAGTTGGCAATAGGTAAGAATATAATCTTCATCTAAGCAAGTGGGATAGTTAATATGGTAACAACTACTTAACTGCTTCCGGTATTTTACAGATAACCTTAGTGCTTAAGAAAAAGATTCAGACATTCACAAATGAAAACTAGGATAGTTTAAGGCGGCTCTGTGCGCAGCGATCACAAACCTCCAGATGGAGTGGGTGGACCTGAACCTTAATATATAATGCAAAGATGAATTTCTCCATGTCCTTACCTGGTGTATTACTTTTTCTAAAAACACAAAACAGCATGTATCTTGATCTACACCATTCAGTCATTAAACTCCATGAACCCAACTCAACTTTCAGTATTCATAGAACAAGATAAACAAAGTGAAAATTATTAGCTTTTATTGTAAAAGAAACAACTTTTATGGGAAAAAAAAAAACTTGCATTTTTGTAACATGGAAACTTGCTGAGAAGGTAAAAAAATATATTTCTTTTAAAAAAAATCTTCATTGCCTGGAGGCTAGCTTCTTACTGATCTTAGCACCAAAGAATAGGACTAGAAACTTTTAGGAAACAAATTGTAATAGTCTTATGGTAAAGTGACTAACAGCTCAAAGTGCTTTCATTTCACTACTTCCCTACAACAAACCTGCCTGTACATTCCTATTTTCTTAAGAATGAAAACCCACCATCCTATTTCTGAAAACAATCAAAAAAATCTCAAAAAAAATCTCAGGGAATAAGAAAAGGAAAAAAAAAAAAAAGAAAGAAAGAATATTTCAAGACCTTACTCTGAAAATAAAATTTTAAGCTGACTAGTCTAAGGACTAAAGTCAACATTCTCACTTCTCCAAAAGTGACTCCAGCTCTTCTTGCAAAGAGCTAAGCTGCTCCTTTTCACGGTCTTCCTTTTGCTTGAGCTCATCCAGAACAGCTTGAAATCTGTTCTTGAGAGCCAGGTTTTCTACCTTCATGATGAGATCCTCCTGGCGCTTTGCCCTGTCTTGGGTTTCTTGGAGCTTGCCTTTCATGTTATCAATCTGCTTCTGAATTCCCATAACCAACTGATTGGTTCCTTCATTTTCTTGGTGTTGTTCGTCTGATTCATTTAGCTTGTCTTGTAGCTGTCTCTCCAGATCTTCCTCAGTATCAATGATGTTTACGTCTTCTTCATCTTCACTGCTGCTGCTGAGGTCATTGAATATCTCTCGAAGCTCATCATGCTCTAGTGAGTCATGGCCTTGCCTGTGGCCAGACATTCCTGGAGAGGAGATATCAAGGCCTTGGTTTTCTGTCTCCTTTGTTTCATCTTCAGCAATTATCTCCCAGCGAGTACTGACAGCTTCTGCATCTGTACTCAGCAGCCGCTTTACTTCTTTTTCCACATCTGGAGATTCAATGTACTTCTTCTTTGCTGTCTTACGGAATCTTCTCTTTCTGACATTTTTTAGAGGTAGAGTAATTCCATGGTTCCAAACAAACTTTTTCTCTTTGTCTTTATCTTTTTTCTTGTTTGCTTTGGGATCTGCAGTGGCAGCTGGCTCCTCCACAGGAGGGTATAGGTCACCATCTACTGTGGCTACAAGCATCTGAGAGATATCAGCTGTCTTGTAAAAGGTCTTCTTATCAATGGTTTTCAAGCTTTCTGTAACACAAGGTAAATCTACCAATTTTGCAGCCAAGGGCACACGATCCACTCTGACAATTCCATGACGCCCATCAGGGTGTAACTCAATGCTCAGTCTGTCTTTCAGGTTGACGTGCCCAGACTGCACGGCCCTCCTCACCGTAGCGGCATATTCTGGGGGCAGTCGTAAGATAAACTGGCTCTCTAGCTCATGAGGTGCATCATCTTTGCTCTTACTCATCTTTAACTCCTTCTGAGTTACTTCTCCAAACACTTGCTGCACTAAAAAGTTCCAGCTCCTACAACAGTTTAAAAAAAAAGGGGGTTGGGGGGAGAGGGTGTTATTTAGTATAATTTTAAATTTTTAATTACAGAGTTCTAAGGAAAAGAGCAACTAAGTGAATCAACAGCTAGTGCCTATTTTGTCTTAATTTTTATTAAGTCCCAATTCTAGTCTCTAAACATATAACTCACTTTGGCATTGTCCCTGTTAAACCTACTCGTCTACTAGATGCAATACCAAATTAGAGCCTCTAGATGTCGCTGCTGCATAACATAAACAGCAAAAACAAACAAAAACAAAGGGGGGGGGAACAGCAGCGCCTGAGGGGTTTTAGACACAGTCAGTCTGGAAGACAATCCCAATCCACAGATTCTCTCCAATAAGATATAAAATAAAAGGATTAACTAAAAAGATTAAATTAAAGGAATGAACTATTCGATTCGGGTACTTACAATTCACCAGCGACTACGAACTCAGCTTTTCGCGGCCTGATCAAAGCAGAAGGGAGCGGCGCGTCTGCCTTCCGGTTTCTCTGAGCTTTCGGCCGCCCGGCAGGGCGACCTGTGCGCTAACAACGAAACGGCTAAGGACCCGCTGCGTGAAACCGCGCCACACCGCCACTCAAAGATCAGAACTCCGGAGACAACCTGGCCACGTCTCCTCTCCTCTCATACTTAAGAACAGAAAGTGCCACGTCAGAGAGCGGAAGCAGACGCGGCGTTACGTCACAGACCGGAAGCAGACGCGGAGGGGCTGGCCGCTGCTCTTCAGGAAGTACTAACAGCGCGCAGGCGCATTTAGTAATTACGTCGTTCCGTGATTACGTCTTCTCGTGAGAACTTGCCCCGTATCGACTGTTTCCGGAAAAGCCTTAGTTTGGAAATGAAAGATGAAGATTCCAAAAAGTAAAATATAAGCTTACCCCCTAAAACAGCACTTTTATGAAGTCGTGGGTCGGGACAGTTTCTAGAGTGATTACCATAAAAGGCGTCCCTGCTGAAAACATCTTTACTTCCCAGGGCCTACACAATCTGCCTCCGCTAAAAGCTTTGGAAACATCACAAAGTAAAATATAAAGTGCCCAAAACAGCGGAATGATACAATATTGCTGTCACTATATAACGCTAACTGTATAGTCGTGTTAATTGCCTTGAGAGGAACTAAGCCTTTGGCTTCATTTGGTTTTTTGGCTCCAGAAGACTAGGTGTGATATGTATGATACGATATTCTGGTAATATGTCTGATAGATAGAACTGTAAACAAATGTTTTTATGATGATACAGGTTCATTTAGAACAGGAATGAACACAAATGGTCTGATTTTGTTGTGGAGTATCCACCAAAGAAGGCTGTTCGGATATAGATTTAAACCAACAAACTATTAGCTAGCCAGTGACTACATTGGGTGTTCTGGATCCTAGTGTGGCCCTGAGGCTTTCTCAGGGTGAACTTTTAAGCACAAACAAATGTCCTGCTTGGCATACTATTAGCCAGAGGCAGAACTACAGAAGCCAAAAAGGCAAGGTTAGTACATTTAGAGAGTTTCCCAGAACTATGAAGTTTGATAAATTAGGTCTTTGTTTTTGTTTTGCCCATTGGTACTGTCTATATTAGTTGGGGTTCTCTAGAGTCACAGAACTTGTGGAATGTCTGTATATATTAAGGGAATTTATTGTAATGATTTACAGTCTGTAGTCCAACTACCCAACAATTGGTAGTTGTAAATGGGAAGTCCAGGAATCTAGTAGTTGCTCAGTCCCTCGAGGCTAGTAGTTTCACCTGGTCTTCTGTATAAACTGGAATCCTGAAGAAGTGGGTACCAACAGATGTGCTTGCAAGAAAGTGCAGCAGGCGAAGAACAGTGAGTCTTCCTTTTTTCCAGTGTCCTTATATAGGCCTCCAGCAGAAAGATTGGCCCAGATTAAAGGTGTGCACTACCACTCTTGGATCGGGAACTTTGTCAAAGTCTGGCCTTGAATTCAGAGATCTCCTTGCCACAGTCTCCTGGGATTAAAAGTGTGTACTACCTTGCCTGGACCTAAGCTTTTCATGGCCACTATGCCTCAAGATCTCCATGTATCTTCCAGCCTCAAGACCTGAATCATAGGTGTGCCCTCCATTTCTGGATTGTGATTCATTCCAGATAAGTTGACAAGCAGGAATAGCCATCACACTATGTGATGAATGGTCATGTAGTCAGCTGTGCTAAGGTCTAGGGACCTATTACACTTGAAGTGTAATATGGAAGCTTTTTTAAAATCTTTTTTATACATTGTCTCTGTGACCCTACCTAGGTAGAACTTTGAACTCTTCGTGATCCTTCTGGCCCAGTCAGTCTTCCAAGTTCTGGGATAACGGCAACCACCCCCAGCATATGTCCTGGCTCTTACTGACAAGTATTATTTTTAATCATCTTAGAATTTATTTCTAAATTAAATTAAAGAAATTATTCTAAGATTAAATTCTAAGGTGAATTTATTTATTTCACATCTTTACTGTCTTACGGCTTTGAACTGTTTGTACCATGGATAATCAACATGTACATGTATGTGGCATAGTGCTTGGCATAAATGACAGTTTCCAGTGGTTTAGTTTGGTTTGGTTTTTTGAGACAGTCTCACTATGCAGCCCTACCTAGCCTCAATCTCACTGAAACTCACCAGACAATGCCTCCTGAACACAGGATCAAGATCAAAGGAGTGCTCTAACACACCTGGCCATTCCCACTTCATGATATCCATTTTTACTTATTGTTTTATTTGGATCTCTGTGATGGTGCATCAAAGTCATTTGATTAATGTCTTCTAAAATACTAACCATATCTGCTTGAGTTCCTGACTTCCTTTAGTGATGAACAGGAATGTGGAAATGTAAGTTTAATGAACCCTTTCCTCCCCAACTTGCTTCTTGATCATGATGTTTGTGTAGGAATAGAAACCCTAAGATAAATTGGTACCAGGAGTAGGGTATTCATGTGACAACCTGACCATGTTTTGGGGAGGACTGTGGAAGGACTTTGGAGCTTTGAGCTAGAAGAGCCATTGGAATGTTAAGAGCTCTGTGTGATGTTCTGTAGGAGCTTGGAAGATGATGTTGAGAACAGTGCAGAAGATGGAGGCCTGGCTTGTGAAATTTCAGAGGGAAGATTAAAGACTTGTATCAGGGCTGTTGCTATTTTGATTGTGAAGATTATATGGTTTTGGTTAGCTGGGGCTGAAGAATCAGGAGTGATTAACAAGATACCAGAACTACTAAAGTGAAACCTTTCCATTACTGGACTATTAATGCCAATTAGCTGAAGCTAAGAAATTAGTGGTGATTAAGAAGAGACCATCATCATTGAGGTGAAATCTTCTGGGAAGTGTTTTCTGAGAGCACAAAGAAGCTGTGTTCCAGAGACAGCCAAGGTTGTACCTCATACTGCAGCGGGACTTGGTAATGTGTAAGAATCACCCAGGGGATAGTGGTTTCTAAGGCATGGAGTGGTCATGAAGAGCAGCTAAGGCTCAGCACTGTAATAGGCCATGGAAGGCCATTAGTGAAGATACAGCCCAGGACTGAAGGGGTCATGCAAAGGAGTTGAGGCATGGCCCCATGAAGAGAGTCTATGAGAGGCTATTGGTGAAGCCTAGTTGCAGTGGAAGGCTGCAGTATTTTGGAGATGCCAGGACCATTAGATGACCACTAAGAACAGTAGCAGCAGTTGAGTACAGGCAGCTGGAGCCTAAAAGACAAGGTGTGTGCTACAAAGGGCAGGGCTGGAGAAGTAGCCCAAGCCCTTGGAGGAGCCCAGAAGATCATGAGTGGATCCCAGACACTGGATAGTTGGGAGTTTGATTTTGCTTTTGATTGTGACTATGCCCTGATATTTTTACCTATTGAAGGAAGAAAGTATGTTAGTGGAGCCTACAGTTAATAGACTTTGAATTGTAAAAAAGACTTTGAATTTTAAAAGAGACTGGATATTTTAAAGGGATTGAAATTTTAATATGTAAGAATTTGCAAAGACTGTGAGACTTTTAAAGTTATTTAGATGTTGGGGATGAATAAGAAAGTAAAGGTTGAGGCTTAATAGTGATATGTTTGTGTGTCAAGTTGACAAGGGGTCAATTGTACTGGCTGATTTTGTGTGTCAGCTTGACACAAGCTGGAGTTATCACAGAGAAAAGAGCTTCAGTTGAGGAAATATCTCCATGAGATCCAGCTCTAATGCATTTTCTCAATTAGTGATTAAAGGGGAAGGGCCCCTTGTGGATGGTACCATCTGTGGGCTGGTAGTCTTGGGCTCTATAAGAAAGCCAGCTGAGCAAGCCAGAGGAAGAAAGCCAGTAAGAAACATCCCTCCATGGCCTCTGCATCAGCTCCTGATTCCTGACCTGCTTGAGTTCCAGTCCTGACTTCCTTTAGTGATGAACAGCAGTGTGGAAATGTAAGCTCAATAAACCTTTTCCTCCCCATCTTGCTTCTTGATCATGATGTCTGTGCAGGAATAGAAATCCTGACTAAGACACATATCTAAATTAAAATGACCCTCTTAAACTGTGGTTAGCATTTGCAAAATTCACTTTATTTCTTTATGTACTTAATTGACTTCGTGGTAGAAAGTTTTGTCTTATTTATTGTGTTCCAGTGCCTAATACAAAAACACAGGAGCCAGACTTGGTGATCAGCACCTTTAGTTGCAGCACTCACCAGGCAGAGGCAGGTAAAACTTTGTGAGATGGAGGGCCGTCTGCTCTACATAGCAAGTTCTAAGCCAGCCAGGACTACATACTGAGATCCTATCCTAAAACAAACAAACAGGAGGTACATACAATTGTTGATTGGATAACACGGTTGATCTATTTTAAAGAAAAAGTAATCTAAAACCTATAAAAATTTATGAGAGAAAAACTATTCTGTGTCACCTTAAAGATTAATGGAGCTGTTTGATGCATGCTACCTTCCTAGTTAAGTACAAATACAGTGCTGATTGTTGTTAAGTGGGAAGGTTTACTAGCAGCATGTGTCTTGTTTGAGTAGCAAGCTTTCCCCCCAATAGACAGTAGTGTTTTGGTTGCCAATTGATGGGCTTTGTAGAAATGATTTAATTCTAAGGACTCTGATCTAATCTATGTTTAATCCCTTGGTGGATATTATGAGGTTATGGTGAAAAGTATGTGGGGCCTAGTTAGAGAAAGAAGGGTATTGGGGACATGCCCTGGGAAGATCTCTATAATCCTTGCTTCATCTCCCTTTGCCTCTTGGACTTACGTGAGCAGAACATCTCTGCTGTCACATATCCTTCTGGCTTTGGGCTGTGCTTCACATCAGGCCCAGAAACAGAGCCAGCCAGGCAGCCTGGGACTGAAGATACTGATAGCAGGGGGCAAAATAATTCATTACTTCTTAAGATAAGTTGTTTATATAAGATATCTTGTCAAAGGGACTAAAATGTGCCTGGCTGTGGTGAGAGGCCAAACCTATTCCATCTTGGGACTGGCCTCCATCTTAAAGAAAAGAAAACACTTGAGAACTTGACCTGCAGGAGAACCCAAGCTGCACCCACATACCAGGAAAGACCCCACAGCTTGTCCTTGGCCAGAGTTACTCCCTAGCTACTTCCTAGCAACAGTTAATCAAAGATTAGGCCAATTGTTTCAGATGTACTTTCAGACTGTTTGTGGTTGTATATGGTCTTGCTTCAGAGCACCCACCTATCAGCTTATAGTCATTCTTTTAGATAATTGCCAGACCATACACCCTCTCCCTCACCCCTCACCTGATCCAATTTTCCTATAAGAACTTGTCCTGCTGAGGGTTCAAGGCTGCTTTGCCTTCTCTTCCCTTCCCATCCTGCTATGTCAGGGTTGAGTGGGAGGAGAGCCCAAGCTCAAGCTTGTAATAAAGCAACCCTAATGTTATTACATCAGAAATAGCTCATTGGTGGTCTTCTGAGGTTCATGGACACTTCCTGGTGCTTTAGCCAGGAACTCCAAGGCCTCCAGGACCCTACCCTGAGGGTCTCAATACTGGTAATGTCCATCTGAGTCTATGAGTCTGTCCATGTGTTTATGTAGCACTAGGTAATTTTGTCTGCATCTGCACAGCACCGGTCTTTGTTCATAAATTCTGAGTGGTGCTCATGTCTGTAATTCTGTTCTGAAAAGAGGCATAGATAAAGGTATTTTGTGGTGTGATGCAACTGGACAGATATGCCAAAGAGTTGCAACCACTCAGGTTGACAACTCTTGAATGGAAGACATTCCAGGCTCTGATTGGGAGACCTGAGTGTCTCATTCAGAGTGGGGTGCTCGGGCACCCGCCATCTGGTTATGGATCCACTAGGATTCATGTTTGTTGTAAATTCTGTTAGAACTAACTGTTATCTACTCTCATGTTTCTTGTTACCAGGCAACTTTTGACTTTGATAGAAGATGTCAGGTCTAGAGGACCCACCCTCTTGGCTTACTTTTTCTCCCCAGACAGGTTTTGCCTTGGCTAGCAAAAAGCCCAAGGGTATGAAGGAAGAGAAACCAGACCGTCTGTCTCCTCCTACACTATCCCTCTCTCCAGTCCTCCAAGGAAGAGCAGAGGAAGACGTTGTTTTTCCACCCTCACCTTATTCAACCCCTCAGGTGGAATGGCAGTAGCTGCAGCCCTGCCTTCTGAGCCTGAGTCTGTCAGCCTGTCCTCACATGCAGCAGGGCTGGTCAGTGATCAAGGAAACCAACCTCACCACTATTGGCCCTTTGCACTAGTGACCTTTTTCTACTGGAGAATTCAGAACTCCCTCTTTTTCAGACAACCCTCAAGATTTAATTAATCTCTTAGAGACAGTCCTTTCCACCCACCAGCCCACTTGAGATGATTGCAAGAGCTCTTGCAGGTTTTCTTCACTGCAGACAAAGGCCAGGAAACTGGTTCCTTGCCCTGGGGGGAACCCGCCCAGATTAGGACTTCAACTCTGCTAAAGGTAAGGAGGGACTCTGAGTCTTACCACCAGGTTCTGATTGGCAGGTCTCAAAGCGGCTGTAAGATAGGCATTAATTTGGCCAAAGTAAGGGAAAGCAGAGGTAGCTCTAGCCTTTATTAACCAGGCAACACCAGATATCAGGAAACTCCAGTGGGTTCAAGGACTAAGAGAAGAGAGTCTAAAAGATAATAGCAGAAAAGGTGTTTAATAAAGATCTAATAAAAAAAAGAGAGAGAGACAGGTATAAGAGCAGAAGAAATGGACTCTTGATCTGGCAAAGATCCTGTTGGCAGCCACAGCCAAATCAGAGGACTGTAGGAGATGTCTGAAACAAATGGCTTCTAGAAACCAATGTGCTTACTCACGCCCTGGTGCCTGCCTGTGTAGGAGATGTCTAAAACAAATGGCTTCTATAAAAAGAGGTAAGGGGGCCCTAAAGACCGAGAATGGCCCCCACTTAGAAAAGAACCAATGTACTTATTGTAAAGAGGAGGGCCACTGGGCCAGGAAATACACCAAGAAAAAGCCTATTCAAACCATGGCCTTAAAAGATGTCTAGGGTAACCCTAAAAATAAAAGAGAAACCCACCAGCTTCCTTGTTAATAATAGAGCTTAACATTCTGTCTTGCTAAAACTTAGAAGTCTCCTCAACAGTTTATAAATAACCTCCTGGTGACAGCAGAAACCAAACAAGAAAGTCTAAAAGAGACCCAGGACCTCTTGGAGGCCCTGAGGCATTTAGACTATCAAGCCTCCACTAAGAAAGCCCTACTCTGCCAATCACAGGTGACCTCCCTAGATCCGGAGGATACGTTTTAAGAGAAGGTCAGAAGTGGCTCTCCGAGACCAGAAAGAAATCTCTACACCAGCTTTGGGGTTGCCAGAAGTAACTAAGCCCTTCCAGCTATTCATGGACAAGAGATCTGGGTCCTGGCACAGGCCAATGGCCTGTCAAAGAAATTAGACCCAGTTTCCCGAAGCTGGGCCCCCTGTTTGCACTTCATCACAATGACAGCCCACCTGGTTAAGGATGCTGACAAACTGTTACTAGGCCAAAGCCTGACTATCACCAATGTCAGAATGACTCATTACCAGCCTCTCCTCTTAAATCCCCTGCAGCCTTCCCCCAGGATAACCTTTCAGGCCCCAACTGCCTTGAGCCTGGCTACCTTGCTGTCTGACCCAGACCTCCACAGGCCACTACATGACTGCTCAAGACATTTTGGCCCACATCCATGGGACCACACTAGATCTTCAGACGGCTTCGTTCAGGATAGACAGAGATATGCTGGGATAGCTGTGGTCTCAAACACCAAGATCATATGGGTAGAGACACTTCCAGCAAGAATGTCAGCCCTTAAAGCTGAACTGGTAGCTCTAAGCAAGGCATTAGAGCTGAAAAGACAAAATGTCTTTGCTACCGCTCTTGTCCATGGGGCTATTTATAGGGAGAGAGGCCTTCTGACGGCAGAAGGAAAGACTATCAAAAATAAAGAGGAAATCCTCTCCCTACTAAGGGCTTCCTCTATGGGGGCCTAAAAAGCTGGCCATCATCTACTGCTTGAGACACCAGAGAGGGAAGGACTCAGTTTCAGAAGGCAATAGGACAGATAAAGCATCCCAACATGCTGCCTGAGAAATCAGACTTCCTTGGATCTGGGGGATCCTATACTCTTTGACCACCCTAAGTATTCAAAAGATGACATAATCAGGGCTGGGAATTTGCCCGTGTCCCAACATTATTAAAAATGGTAGAGAACAGCAGATTATAAACCCTTTGTGCCAGAAGAAATGGAACTACACATACTCAGAAGATTCACTGCTCTTCCCACATGGGCATCTGGAGAATACTGGATTTGCTATTATCAGGATTGTAGATGCCAACTCAAAGATAGCTGAGATTGTCAAGAACTATAAAGCCTGCCAGCTAACTAATATGGTGACTAACAAGAACGCTGATAATAGGTTCTGAAGCACAAAGCCCAGAGTCTCCTGAGAGACAGACTTCACAGAGGTAAAACCAGGAAATTTGGATATAAATATTTACTGATGCCTATAGATACCTTTTCATGTTGGACTGAGGCTTTCCCCACTAAACATAAAACTATATCTGTGGTGATAAAGAAGCTCTTAGAGGACATACTGTCAAGGTATAGACTTCCTCAGATGATAGGGTCAGACAATGGACCAGCTTTTGTGTACCCGGTAAATCAGAGATTAGCCTATATTCTGGAGATTAATTAGAAACTTTATTGTGTATATAGACTCCAGAGTTCAGGACGGGTAGAAAGAATAAACAAAACCCTAAAAGAGACCTTAACTAAATTGACCTAAGAGACTGGCAATGACTAAGTTAACTCTCCTTCCCTTCGCTCTCTACTGGGTATGAAACTCCCCTTACCAGATGGGACTCACCCCTTTTGAGATCATATTTGGGATACCACCACACATTGTTCTTAACATACAGGCAGAGGTCATCACTGAGCTTGAGGATCGACAATTGCTAGACAGTCTCAAAGGTGTTCAGTGGGCTCATAAACATGTTTGGCCTAAACTTATTCTCTATAAAACAAGTCCCCTCCAGGGGTCATTAGAGCCTCCTTAGAAAGGTTCCTCCCATTGCCCTGGAGGCCAATGGAATTGCAACATGGAATCTCAGACCTGTTTGCAGTTGAAGATGACTCAGACCAGCAGGAGGAAACTCAGCCTCAGGACTCCCTCCCTCCTGTCTCCCACTGGTGGGGTCCCTACTCAAGCCCCAGGGATACCACAAGGACAGACAGTGACAACCCTGACCCCCTCTAAAATTTGATGGTCCAGTCCTTTCTGGTCATGAATACATCCAGGCCTGAGTTAACTGAGTCATAAAGACTGACCCTTGTTACTGTTTTCATGAGATTAGATAAACTTCAGGAAGTCCCATGATTGGGCCTTCTAGTTAACAGAGAAAGGGGAGTAAGAGAGGCCAAACCTACTCCATCTTGGGACTGGCATCCATCTTAAAGAAAACACCTGAGAACTGGACCTGCAGCAGAACCCAAGCTGTACCCACGTACTGGGAAAGACCCCACAGCTTGTCCCCAGAATTACTCCCTAGCTACTTCCTAGCAACAGTTAATCAAAGATTGGTCTGATTGTTTCAGATGTACTGTCTTAGTCAGGGTTTCTATTCCTGCACAAGCATCATGACCAAGAAGCAAGTTGGGGAGGAAAGGGTTTATTCAGCTTACATTTCCACACTACTGTTCATCACGAGAAGAAGTCAGGACTGGAACTCAAGCAGGTCAGGGATCAAGAGCTGATGCCAAGGCCATGGAGGGATGTTTCTTACTGGCTTTCTTCCTCTGGCTTGCTCAGCTGGCTTTCTTATAGAGCCCAAGACTGCCAGCCCACAGATGGTATCATCCACAAGGGGCCCTCCCCCCTTGATCACTAATTGAGAAAATGCCTTACAGCTGGATCTCAGGGAGGCATTTTCTCAACTGAAACTCCTTTCTCTGTGATAACTCCAGCTTGTGTCAAGTTGACACAAAACCAGCCAGTACATGTACTTTCAGACCATTTGTGATTGTATGTGGTCTTGCTTCAAAGCACCCACCTGTCAGCTAATAGTCATCTTTTTAGATGCTTATCAGACCTGACACCTCCTCCCTCATCCCCTCACTGGCTCCTATTTTTCTATAAGAACTTGTCTTGCTGAGGGTTCGAGGCTGCTCTGCCTTCCCTTCCTACCCTGCTGTGTCAGGGTTGGGTTGGAGGAGACCCCAAGCCCAAGCTTGTAATAAAGAGACCCTAATTGCATCAGAAATGTCTCCTTGGTGGTCTTTTGGGGTTCATGAACACCTCCTGGAACAACGGTGGGTGGTTCATGCCTTTAACACAGCTTTCAGGAGTCAGGAGCAGTTGGTTCTCTGTGAGTTTGAGGCCAGCCTAGGCTACAGAGTGACGAGTTCCAGGACAGCCAGTGCTACACAGAGAAGCCCTGTCTCAAAAAAGGGGGGAACTAAAATCTAACACAGCATGTTTGAATATTTTTAAGTAAACTGACACTCTTTATCATGAGAGGAAATTAAAATGGCTTGTAGGGACAATCCTCATTCAAAGTACCACACCAATATAACCTAGTCATTTTTTTTAATGAAAACATTTCTATTACCTCTTAATTACACTTATACTTGTAGATGCCGACCTCTAGACAGTGCTTTACCTAACCATAGAAACTGCTAAACCATGGTGACACATAAAAAAGAATTCCAAATATTACCTTTCATCTTATTCCCTGTTAGTTTGATAATGCTCAAATAGTCTTGTCATAAAGGATAACTTGAAATACATTCATGAAATTCTTAGTGGCCAAAATTTGGGAGTATTTTAAACTTCCAGGGAAAACTGGCTCATCTAAAGGTTTCCTAAAGCATTTGCCTCCTTCGGTCCTGAAATGTATTGTCTGCTTATGAGTTTCATGTGTTTTCTAAATGCTGTACTTCAGAGGTGAACTATATTTAAGGGAGGCTGTCACATTGAATTGTAGGCTGTGGCTAGGGTAATGTACCAATGGCTGTCTGACACCTGAGAGGCCAAACTGGGCTGTAAGAGTGAGGGCAGGAAGGCAGAAATTTTCCTTCTTCCACTTCCCTTCATTTGTGCTGCTGCCAGAAGGCGCCTCCCATACCTAAGAGTCTTCCTGCCTCAAATAATCTAATCCAAAAAATCTCTCTCAGAAGTTCCCAACAGCTTGGGTTTTATTGGATTCCAGATGCAATCAAGTTGACAAGATCAGCCATCACACTTACTGACGTGTTTGTTTGTTTCTTTAGTTAGTTGTATTTGTTATGCTTCTTGGGACTGAACTCGGGAAAGCCTGCCTTTGATTTCATTTAACTAACATGGTCACATACCTATCCTTGGGGCAACCATCCTCTACTTGGAAATACAGTAAACGTATGTTTCTGAAAGTGGTTGGAAGAAGGTGAGCTTCATTTAATGTCCAGACATTTGGGTTGTCCCAGTTGTGAAAACAGGATCTACTGACATGTAGTGGGAGGAGGCTGGAGATAAAGTTAAACATGGCACAGAACAGCTCCCCTACCCACACACTCACATAAAAGAGAATTATCAAGCTCAAAATAATACCAAGATTGAGACACTGCTCTTAGGTTATAATTTTAAGACTATAATCCTAACAAAAAATATTTTTAAAAAATTAATTTCCTGCTATTTGTTTAAATTTATCAGAACCTACCCAGTTGTGAATGGGTTCATCTTCTCTTTGGGTATGTAATGGGGCTCTAGACCTTAGCACAACTGACTCCATGATGGAAGTACCTTTTAGGCTGTACAGAGGCAACACTACCTCACCTGCCAAAAACAAAAACAAAAAACCAAAAAAAAAAAAAAAACAAACAAACAAAAAAGAAACCTAATCCATTAAGTTCATCATTCTTAGAATGTCTAAATGTACTAACCTTGGTTTTCAGCTTCGGTGCTTCTGGCTAATTGTTCTAGTTAACTGAAGTATGTCAACCTAGGACATGATGTTTTGTGCTTAAAAGCCTACCCTGAGAAAGGCTCACCATTACACTGGGATTCTGAACACCCAATGTAGTAGTGTAGTGCCAGGGAAATGTTAGTGATCCCAAAAAACACACAGGAGCTGATCTGATGCAACTCACAGCAGGGTCTTTATTTGAGCTAGCTCGCTCCCCCCCCAACCACCATCATGCAGGACTGTTTTGGTGGAGGGGGAGCCCCGAATATCTATGAGGCAAGGCTTTATAGTAAGCAGCAAGCAGGGGTGGGGGTAAGTGAGCAAGCACCTAATTGGAAAGCTCCTGTGGCCTTTAACATAACTGGCTGGTGCTGGGAGTCACATCATAAACCTAATTTCTCTCCCCTCTGCATTGGTGGTCGTTAGGCAGGAGGTGGGCTTGTAACCTGGGGATGCAGGTTTGTTGGGGAAATAACCTGGAGACACTGGTCTTGTTGAAGGTGTAACCTGGAGACGCTGGTCTTGTTAGGGGTTAGCCTAGAGACTGGAGCTAGGCTCAGGTTTTGTTGGGGGTCAACTTGGAAACTAATGCAAGGTACCAGCCTGTTAGTTTACCTGAGTTCAAACTTAGGTCAGGTTCTCTAAAATGAAGAGATTTAAATGAACTTAAAAGATTTGGCCTCTCAGTAGCTGACTGACTAATAAAGAATTTCTATTGGCTTAAACCCATGTTCAGGCAATTTTCTCTGGTGGATACCCCACAACAGGGTATACGGACAGTGGACATCTAAACTATGCATTTTAGTAAACGGATAGGAGTAGCTAATAATATCCCTAAAAGAGCTAATTGCTTGGGGAATTTTAAGACGTGTGCATATTGAAAGAGTCAGGATAGACATCAAAGGTAAAATTTTAAATTACTGCAATTTTAGGGTTCTTTAATTTTCTTGAGTGTTTTCAATGCTTTATGGTGAAAATTATGTTTGAGTTTACAGTAAGAATTTATTCTTTTATTTTGTGTGTGTGTGCCAGTGCAGGAAGGCCCTCACTTGCCCAGGTGCATACCTGTGGAGGCCAGAGAACATTGTAGCATACCCTTTCCTTTCACTCTCCATGTTACACCCTGATCTGTCACTGAACATGAAGGCTGCAAACCCCAGTGATCTTCTGTCTCCACCCCCACAGTGCTGGGGTTACAGGAGCCAGTGTGGACATCAGCTTTTTAGTTTATTTAGACCAGGTCCTCATGCTTCCTCCAGCAAGCTGTTTTACCCGCCGAGCCACCCGCCGAGCCATCTCAACTCTAGCAATTATTGTTTTTATGATATATCTTTTACAGTGGGTAATTTCTCTAGTAAAAAGAATTCTTTTTGTTGATGTCTCTTTATGTCGCCCTGGCTGGCTTGGAACTTTCTGTGTAGCCAGACCTGGCTAATTTCAAACTTGTGGTGGGTCCCCTGCCTCCTGAGTGCTGGGATTACAGATATGTCCCACAAAGAGTGGCAAGTACACCCCCACTTTTTTCCAAAGAAAAATATTTCATTAGTATATCATCTTCAAAAATGAGTGCCAAAGGCGGGTTATGATACAGCTGCATGTACACCGCTGTCTAGGCAAGCGCAAGGTCCTGGTTTTGATAGCCGGCACCTGAAAAAAAATCGAATAATAAGTGTATGAAGTTTAAGTTTAGATTAGATTACTTCGCTTAAACTTAGTGAAAAGATAGTTTTGCTGATATTTTGCCAAAAATAAAAATAAAAAATACAATATATACTCTTCACGTTAAAGTAGTTGATATTTTTCCGGGAGAATTTCAGAAGCAACTTTGCGATAGATTCCACGCTGGACCTCTGGGTGCCGCTGTCGTCCAGTCCGTGGCCATTCTGACCCAGTGATCCCCGCAGGCTTTCGTAAACACATCCCTAAAATGCACAGCCCTGCGCTCCGTTTGAATCTCCTGTTTTCCGCTTAGAATGTCCTGGCCATCATCTCCAGCATGTTTAATGACTCTGATTGAGGTATTGCCTTTTAAACTTACCTGGAAAGCTGGGAGTAGCTGCAGGGAGTGAATTCGCGTCTTAACGGCTGCGTGGATAGGAAGTAGCCCACGGGGCAGGCGCACTGAACGCAGGAAGCGCCTCCTCCCTTCTGCAGTCTTTGTTCTGCTCCTAGAACTGCGTACACACTGCTCAGCCTGATTTGAAAAGAAGGCAGAATGGTTCAATGTGGGGAATCTGAGAGTGAGCGCTGAGAACTGCTCTACCTAGCCACTACTGCAGAGACCGACCAACTTGAGAATGACTGGATCGACACAGCAGTTCCACCAAACAAATTATGTAAGCCACTAGAATTTGAAAATTAACTCTACCGAAAATCATACAGACAGAATCGGCCTGGACTTAAATGACAGCGGCTTGTGGCAGAGTGTTTTGGAAAATTCCGGATGGCATCTTAATATCAGCATTTTAAAATTCGGATGCTGCGAATAACTCTACAAATGTATCGCGTAACTTTCAGAAACCATCTCCTCTGACTCCAGAAGTGAACGGAGAGCATTAGAGCAGTAAATATTGGAAACTGCTACCGAGGAAACCCTAGACCAGAGGAGGACTGCCACTCCGCAGTGATGGACATGGAGACGGAACAGCTCTGGACCAAAAAAAAAAAGCCTTAGAGCCTTGGATTTTGAGCCACATCTGTGCGGCTGACCCATCCTGCAGAAGAGCCGATCCTCTCATGACCACGTTCCAGGTGATCCTCATTGACATCCTTAAGGTAGAGTTCTGTAATGTCTATACAGTCTCACAACTCATAGAGAATAGAATCTACTGTCCCCAGATTGCAGCAATGCTTGATTTAGATTTTTTTTTAAAAAAAAAAAAAAAAAAAAGGACCCTCAAGGATAAAAGATTGAAGGCAGTCTAAAGATCCACTTCCAAAGTCCCAGTTGAAATGGAGGTCAAGAACTACAGTGCAGCACAGGTCACTGTCAATCAGGTGTCCACAGATAAGAACTGCTATCACATAAACAGGCCAACTGAGAGCTTTGCTTAAATGAACAGGTGAAATAGTTGCAGGAAGAGTGATCCCACGGACAGTTTGCCTCCGAGAATTGCTATATAATTGTCACCTACTGAGAGATGCAATCCTGAATGGGGGCAGACTCTAAAGCACAGTCTTGCCATCAGTGCCCTTTGGGGAAGAGCCATCTCTTTTCTGCAGCACAAGTACTACCCAAGCATTTATCAACAAAAATAGTCTGTGCAGAGAGTGACGGTGCATGCCTCTAACCTCAGCATCCAGGAGACTGAGCAAGAAGGTCCGGAGTTTAAGGCCAGCCTCCACGACAAAGTGAAATGCTAACAAAACAACAAAAGCAATCAAAAGTGCTTCTTTTCAGACAGGCCATTGTTTTTCGTTTTTCCCTCTACTTGTGGTGCTGAGCTTTAATCTCGAGACCTTTTTTATGCTAGGCAGGTGTTCCATAGTGAGCCACATCCTGTGCCCTTATTTTTCCTTAAGGCAGGGTATTGCTGTGTAGCATAGGCTGGCCTCATATTTAAAATCCATCTGTCTCTGCCACCTGAATGATGGATTACAGATGTGTACCAT
This sequence comes from Rhynchomys soricoides, assembly GCA_019843965.1. Lineage (NCBI taxonomy): Eukaryota > Metazoa > Chordata > Mammalia > Rodentia > Muridae > Rhynchomys > Rhynchomys soricoides. Next base: position 24,024 of record JADRCH010000105.1, on the reverse strand, counting down.
TGTGCCTTGTGCCAAGGGATTGGGAACAATCACCCAAACCTCCATTGAATACTTCCGTATTTTGGACCAGTGCTTGGGATCTTTCATAATTCCCGTTTCTTCCTGAACAAGTGACTTTGCATCAAGAGAGTGCTACTGTCCTATGTCAACGAGGCCAGATTGCAGTAGTATTCCTGGAGACTACCTTTAAACTGATTCTCAGCATGATAATCAGAGTTTGGCTGGCTCAGTGCCATCCAGGGCCTCCCTGTGATGGTGAGTAGCTGTCATAAAATACAAAGAGTATGCTTTGCCAACACCTTCAACTAGGTAAGGCACTGAAGTACACACTGTGGAGCCTGTCTGCCTGGTGACCAAAGTGTGCACCAATGTGAAGCACAAGAGCTAACTATCCTGTCATATATTTCAGACCAGCTAATGTGGTTCTTCAACCTGGGACTCACGCAGCTAAGTATATGCAACACTGCTCCGTCTCAGAGCCAGAACCTACCAGGGCCTATGTGGTGGACAGTCACTATGTTGTCTAGTCTTTACCATGAGTTTTCAGGAGTTGCTGCTGGACTTCAGTGTATCAAGTATATAGCACTGCCATGCAGATGGAGGTTTAGTTTTGAAAGCCTTGCCTTAGTTTCTGTACTCTTCCTCCTCAAAAGGATTCTGGCAATCGTCCTGGGCCTATTACCCTATCTCCAACACTAGGAACATCTGTCAGCCTGGTCTCTGAAGCATGGTTTTGGAGTTGCTACCAACTTAAGACTCACCTTTTAGTAGAATCAATGTATGGCTTCACCTATCAGATTAATTCTAGAAACGTCTTTCAATTGGACATTGCCTGCAGTGCTAACAATGAAGCCTTACATGTTGTATTGGAGTCAAATACATACATGTGAGTTTGAATATTTTCGCTTAATACAACTTTTATAAGTTGCTCCTGCTTATCTTTTGTGGGTGGGGAAGGGAAGCTCTACCAGTTTCCTCATTACTTTATATGTGCTTGATTTTACCTCTTTAGTTCACAATTCCTTTTGGAGGAACTTTGCATGCATTAACATGTTCTGAAAACTCTTGTCCTTACAATAATGAAGGAGGTTGATTGCATTGTTAAGTTACTACCCTTGAGATCCATATACTTGTCTTGAGATGCTGAGAAACTGTGAATTTACTAATATAAGAGCAAAATTCTCCTTCCCAGAACGATTTATATGGCTGTTAAATCCCTCCTTCCTTTTCTCAATTTCTGAAACGTTCATGACTATTGTATCTAGTTGGCTGCCAGCATCCTATCTCAATTGTTTCTGAAATGCAAATACATATTTTCTTGTCAGATAAAGAAAAGTAAATTACTGTAACTTGAGACACTGTAGTTGTTAACCTTCTTTATCAAGGAATAAATTAAAACATTTGCAAAGATTCAGATTTTAAATATAACAATGGAAGATCAGCAAAAGCTATGGGACTTATAATTTAAACAAAGACAATTATGTTTTCTTTACCTAAGACAACCAAAAAGTAAATTTGTTTTAAATTATGATGATTACACAAGAAAATTCTTATTCCATTTAGTCATTATTAATGTAAGAGTTCAATTTTTTCCTTTTTTCATTTTCTTTCTTCCTTTCTTCTTCTTCTTCTTCTTCTTCTTCTTCTTCTTCTTCTTCTTCTTCTTCTTCTTCTTCTTCT
>JADRCH010000105.1:0-22334 GCA_019843965.1 Rhynchomys soricoides | reverse complement strand
CTTCTTCTTCTTCTTCTTCTTCTTCTTCTTCTTCTTCTTCTTCTTCTCCTTCTCCTTTTCTCCTTCTCCTTCTCCTTCTCCTTCTCCTTCTCCTTCTCCTTCTTCTTCTTCTTCATCTGAAACAGTTTCATGTAGTCAGGCTGACCTCAAACCCATTGTGTAAGCCAAGAATGACTTCAACTTTCCTGTCCTCCTGACTCTTAACTTCCTGCTAGGATTACAGGATTACAGACATGCACACCACCCTTGGATGTCTTCTGTGCCATGGATTGAACCCAGGGCTTTATTCATGCTCGGCTGTGATGTGCAGATTAGCTGAGCTACATCTCCCACCCAAGCTCAGCCTTTGTGACGTAAAACACATAAAGAATCATAAATTTAACATATATTTACATGAAAATGTTTCTCTCTGATGAAAAGATCTCTGGTATTTTTATATACCCAAATAATTTATACTAATGTTTCACAAAGAAGTCATTTTAGTACTATTATCCTAAAGTCATAATTTCTGTACAGGAATATGTAAGTGAACATTAGGCAATGATAATTTACTTCTTGAATGTAGTAAATTATAACGACAAAGCAAACAAAAATATCATAAGCGTTCTGACCTTGGAGTGCACTTCTTATCTTAGTGAAAGTATTTCAGAATTCAGCAGAGCATCATGGAATGTCAAGCCCTGTGTCAGAGTGAGTCAAGACACTCAGCATATGACAAAATGACAGGAAATACATGTGTATATGTAGATGTGTAATTTATGAAGCATATACTAGTCTTTTCATATGGTTTTAAATGATTTACTTTGTATTTATCATAACTAGGACAAAGCATTGACATCCCGGGAATACCCTTCCTGTTAGGCTGCACCATTGGCTGGGGAAGGAGTGGCTCCCAGTGTCCTCTCAGCCGCTGCTTCGGTCAAGCTAAAGATTCCAAGTGCACAGTGATAACAGCTTTTTAAATTGACCTTTCTCAGATCTTCACACCTCTCTTCTCATTGTTTTGGAATCTATTCAAAATCTTTTTCTTCTTGTACTTTCACCTCTTTTATTTCACTTTAAGATTGTGTGTTTAAGTTGATTTGCTATCAACCACCATTCTCCCATTTCATGTTTTTGAACAAAGTAATCAGCAACTTTCTATATCTGCCAGCATTTCACTCAGTGGACAAACATCTTTCACTGAATGTTATAATCACTTAGTGGTTCAGAAAATGTGAAAGTCGGCAAAAGTTTGCTGTTACTGCAGCTGATCTGCAAGCTGAGACAACATTCTGGATAAAACAGGCTAGTTCTCAGAATGACCTGCCACTCACAGCACTTTTAGCAGAAAGAATACTATTAGCTGGATGTTCTTTTCTGAAACAAACCAAGTCTTCAAAACTGGCATGAACTTGTGATTTTACTCCTCCAGATTCTCAGATTATTCCTGGTTTTCTTCAAACTATAAGATTCAATTCATTCAGCTGGGTATGATGCAGCACTTGGGAGGCAGAGGTAGGTGGATCTCTAAGCTCGAGGCCAGCCTGGTCTACAGAGTGAGTTCCAGGATGGCCAGGGCTACACAGAGAAACCCCGTCTCAAAACAAAACAAGCAAACAAAAACCAGGTTCAGTCCATTCTTCTCCGTTGTCAGTTTGTTGACTGAGTCTTCTGCCTACTTCACCGTTCTAAATAACCCAGCTCTACGCCGAGCTCTGAACTTTCCAAGAACTCCCTTCAGCCAGGATGCTGTAGTAAAGTGAGACACCTTTACTGTTCTTAGAAGGCGCCTCTCAGGAGCTACTCTCCACTTTCTGCAAATGTATCTTCTTTGCCTACGTAGACCTTCGTCATACCGCTAGCACGCTAGCATTCCGTTATCCTCCTCATACTGAAAGGGCCAGATGCTGAGCTTCACAGCTGCTCCTGAGGGCCCACCAGCGAGCCTGAAACGAGCCAGGTGTGCTCACCACTGCAGCAGTGCTCCTCCCTCTCCCTAACAATGAATAGAAGGAAAGTGGCATCATCATCCTTGTCAAAAGATACTGCTGCATAAGAAAGCCACCTTCTCTTGGAGAATATGAGGCATGGTTGAACACCTGTTATCCCTATAGCCTTCCTAAAAATAAAGATGTGGCTGTTTTCATCCCTGAAGAATAATATCACTTCTTCTCTGTCTTTTGAGTTTCAAGTCTAAATTATACATTCACATGATCTTTTTAATGAAATTGCAAGACCCCAATTTTATTCTCTTCAAAATATATTACCTTTGGGGTAATTTTAAATCTTTCTTTACATAGCTTCTTCAGAAAAGAAGAGAGATACGGATATGGTTTAACATTGTCTTCAAAATACCAGGGTTCTGAAAATATTCCAAACGCAATGGAAGGAAAATGGAGTGATTGATCCCCCCACACACACACCTGAAAGTTGATCCCACACACACATACCTAATATTTTTTTCATCCTCAAAACTGCTCTTTGTGACCTGAGAAATTATCAGATGATCAAGCTATACAACAAAAATGAGAGGCTGATTTTCTTCTCTTTGTGGCTAGAGAACTCATAGCTATTATTTCTTGAATAACAAACAGGGAAATCAGATAATTTGGACTACCAGGTTCTCTGGTCCAGTGCAATACAACAACGTATCTATAAAGAAGTGAACATCGTACTACATACATATGTCCGTATGTACATGCATGCATACGTACATACTACTGTAAAAAACTATTTTTTAAACTATTTACCTGACAGTAAACCAGGACTTAAGATACCTGATTACATTTTCAAGGAGTGTAGTAACTTGTTAGGACTCTGGGCGCCGCTGTTCACCAACCTGGGGGATCCATGCACCACACCACACTCCCAATTTAAAAAAGAAAAAAGGGAAAAGGCGTAACTCTTAGACTCTCCTTCATGCCAGATTGAAAATGTCTGCCTGAGACTGCCCAGCGTATTTCTGGACAGCTCTCTGCTATAATTATCTAAAATATTAAGGTAAAGAAGACCCTGAAAAAGCAGAGAAACAGTACCCTTGATAACAGATTGAGGGGAAAAAAAGCAGGAAGCCAGAGAGCAATGGCGATTCCAGAGAAGCTATCCGGCTGGAGCCTGCTGCTGCTGCTGTGCCTTTCTCTGGAGCTACTGTTGGAAGCTGGGGCTGGAAACATCCGCTACTCGGTTCCAGAAGAAACCGACAAAGGCTCTTTCGTAGGCAGCATCGCCAAGGACCTGGGACTGGAAACACGGGAGCTGGTGGAGCGCGGGATCCGCATTGTTTCCAGAGGTAGGTCGCAGCTTTTCTCCCTGAACCCGCGAAGCGGCAGTTTGGTCACCGCGGGCAGGATAGACCGGGAGGAGCTGTGCGCTCAAAGCGTGCCCTGTGTCGTGAGCTTTAACATCCTCATGGAGGATGAAATGAAGCTTCTCCCTATTGAAGTAGAGATAATTGATATTAATGACAACACTCCCCAATTCCAGCTAGAAGAGCTAGAATTAAAAATGAGTGAAATAACGACTCCAGGTACCAGGATCCCTCTGCCTCTCGGGCAAGACCTTGATGTGGGTATAAACTCACTCCAGAGCTACCAGCTAAGCGCCAACCCTCACTTCATCCTGGATGTGCAACAGGGACCTGAAGGACCACAACAGCCAGAGATGGTACTGCAGAGATCTCTAGACAGAGAAAAAGATGCTGTCCACTACCTTGTCCTCACTGCCTCTGATGGGGGTAACCCAATACATTCAGGGACTCTGCAAATTCATGTGCAGGTGGTAGATGTGAACGACAACCTACCAGTATTTACTCAGGCAGAATATCACGTGAGAGTCCCTGAGAACGTCCCATTAGGCACTCGGCTACTCAAGGTGAATGCTACTGACCCAGATGAGGGAGCTAATGGCAGAGTAACCTACTCCTTTCACAACGTAGACCACAATGTGGTCCAGAAGTTTCAGTTGGATTCTTACACAGGAGAACTATCAAATAAAGAACCACTAGATTTTGAAGAATACAAAGTTTATCCAATGGAAATTCAAGCTCAGGATGGTGCGGGACTCATGGCCAGAGCTAAGGTGCTGGTCACTGTTTTGGATGTTAATGATAATGCCCCAGAAGTTGGAATCACATCTGTCACTACCACAGTACCAGAAAACTTTCCTCCTGGGACCATAATTGCTCTTATCAGTGTACATGATCAAGACTCTGATAACAATGGCCACACCACATGTTCCATTCCTGGCAACCTACCCTTTAAACTGGAAAAGTTAGTCGACAATTATTACCGCTTAGTAACAGAAAGAACACTGGACAGAGAACATAGCTCCAGGCACAACATCACAATAACAGCAACAGATCAGGGAACTCCACCCCTGTCTACCCAAGCTCACATCTCACTGCTAGTGACAGATATCAATGACAACCCTCCAGTTTTCGAACAGGACTCCTATTCTGTCTACATTCCTGAAAACAACCCCAGAGGGGCTTCCATCTTCTCAGTAAAGGCCCAGGATGCTGATCACAATGAGAATGCACTAGTGACTTATGCCCTGATGGAAGATACTATTCAGGGAGTACCACTGTCTTCTTACTTCTCCATCAACTCTGACACTGGAGTTGTCTATGCATTGCAATCCTTTGACTATGAGCAGTTTCAAGATTTGCAGCTAAGAGTGATGGCCCGTGATAGTGGGAATCCACAACTCAGCAGCAATGTAACTCTGAGTCTGTTCATGATAGATCAGAATGACAATGCCCCAGAGATCTTGTACCCTGTCCTCCCTACTGATGGCTCCACTGGTGTGGAGCTAGCACCTCGATCTGCTGAGCCTGGTTACCTAGTGACCAAAGTGGTAGCAGTGGACAAAGACTCAGGACAGAACTCTTGGCTGTCCTACCGCCTGCTCAAGGCCAGTGAGCCAGGACTCTTCTCTGTGGGGCTGCACACAGGCGAGGTACGCACTGCTCGGGCCCTGCTGGACAGAGATGCTCTCAAGCAGAGCCTGGTGGTGGCTGTGCAGGACCACGGCCAGCCTCCTCTGTCCACCACAGTCACATTTACCATAGCAGTGGCTGACAGCATCCCTGACCTCCTGGCTGACCTGGGCAGCATCGGGACCCCTGCTGATCCCCAGGATTCAGATCTCACACTCTACCTGGTGGTGGCAGTGGCTGTAGTCTCCTGCATCTTTCTGGCCTTTGTAATAGTGCTCTTGGTGTTCAAGCTTCGACATTGGTACTCCTCACGCTTGCTCCAGTCTGCAGCAAATGGACTGACTGGCCTGCCTGCCTCCAACTTTGTAGGTGTTGATGGGGTGCATGCATTTCTACAGACCTACTCCCATGAGATCTCACTCACTGCTGACTCTAGAAAGAGCCACTTGATCTTCCCGCAACCCAACTACGCAGACACGCTCATCAGCCAAGAGAGCTGTGAGAAAAAGGACTTTCTGTCAGCACCCCAGTCTCTGCTTGAAGCGAAAGAGGAAATATTTTCTCAGGTAAATTTCTAATGACCTTATAAGGTATATGAATGAATATAGTTCATGGCTGTCCATAAATGTTTCACTGTTTTCTATAAATAGTATAGTCCATTATACTCCAGGAGTGGTTGGGAATGCTTATTATTGCTTCATGCTGCTGGAGATTAAACCCAAGGGCTTATTATGCATGCTAAGTGAGTTCAACCATTTTCAGATAAGGTCTTGATAAGATGCCTGGGCTGGCCTTGAACTCACTTAGTATCCCAACAGGGTTTTAAATTTGTAATTCTCATGCCTCCGACTACTGGAGTGCTGGGATTTCAGGCATGTAGGTACAACACAGGTGGCCTACACTTTTAGATTTCTATTAACATTCTGGGACTGGGAAAGATGCCCAAAATCCCAGTCTCCAAAAAAAGGGTGGAGAGTGGGAACTCCTACTTTGGCAAGGAGCCTTTAATCACTCACCACTGTGAGTGGTGAGGATGAGGAGCGTGTGTGAAGGCCTGTCTCCTTAGGGAAAGAGAACTGCAGTAGAAACGAATTTGTCTCCTATTTCTCACTTATGTCTGGCTAAATCATTTCCTTCTTCTGAGTGGACTATCCACTTATTCAGAAGAACTAGTGGTAAAACCTATCAAAAGTCACAGTTTTACTTGTGTGAATATAAAATGATAATAATCTATAAAAGTTGTGATGTTATTGCTAAACATCTTAGTTCTATAATCTCTCACTAAGACATAATTTATGTGTGCTTTTAAGAAAATCTCCTTAAGTAACTTATGAAATGGAGGGTAATGGACAGAAAGTTTGTCAAGATAGGGAAGCAGAGTAGGTGAGAACTTTTTAAAAACAATCTTCTACTTAAAACAAATGCATAAGCCTAAATTACAAAATACATTATCTTCCTAGAATTTAAGGTTATTACAAGTGAGAAATTTCTGTCAGTGGGCTGTCATATTTTAAGTAATATTTTTCTTCTCTAGTGACTTTCCACAGCATTCTGCTCTTGCTGTATGACTTCTGTTTTCTTCTTTGACCCAATTATACCTCAGCTAACAAATTATTTCAGTTCTGCATTTTCTTAGTTCTTATAATTTAGACACAGATTAATGAATTGGTCAGTTTTTAAAATCCATATTCTGTTGCTAGGATAGGTTCTGAAATTTATACTGACATATTGAAACTAAAGATCCATGTGCACAAAAGAAAACAGCCATATTAGAACATTAGTACAGCAAAGTCATACTTAAGGTAACAAACACTAGTTGTAAACTTAAGAAACTAATTGGTTATAATTATAAAAAGAAAGTGTTGTCAAACAGGTAGAAAACAATGAGCTACCACAATAAAAAAACACAGCACTGAAAATAATGCCAGGGGGCTGGAGAGATGGCTCAGAGGTTAAGAGCACTGACTGCTCTTCCAGAGGTCCTAAGTTCAATTCCCAGCAACCACATGGTGGCTCACAACCATCTGTAATGGGATCCAGTGCCCTCTTCTGGTGTGTCTGAAGACAGCTACAGTGTACTCATATACATAAAATAAATACAAATATTAAAAAAAGAAAGAAAAAATTAATACCAGATTTTAACATAATTCCCAAAGAAAGCCTAGATCAAACAGGAAGGTTCCAGAGGCTTCCTCTCAGTTGCCTGTGGCTCCAACTTCAGAAGATCAGACGCCTTCTTCTGGCCTCCATGGGCATCCCCCCACACACATAATAGTCAATGAAATATTAAAAATAATAATAATAAAATAAATAGAAATGTAAAAAACTAATTAAAACTATCTACATATCTACTGAAATCCCTATCAAAACTCTAGTAATAGGATTTGGGGCAGAAATGAAAAAGCCCATCATAACATTCATATGACATTTCAAGGGACCCCTCTGAACAAACAAAACTATCTTGAAAAAAAGTTGGAAGTCTCATTCATTAGTTTCAAAAACCAAAGACGCCATAAGAAACCACAAAGCAAGAAAGGAAGAGTAAATGGTAGAGAGGCACAACATGGGATTGGACAAGATCATTATTAATCAACAAATAATAAGCAGAGAAATCTCCAAATAATTAAACAATTTCTAGAACATTCCCAGTGATCAACTTTAACAAAAACAGTGCTGGGACCACAATACCAGGTGACTCCCAAGACGATGCACAAAGAAGAAGATGACATCCTCCCTATGTGCTCTGACCAGACTGCACAATCTGAACTTAATCAAGAGGCAGAATCTAACACACCCCAAGGGAGAATGTTTTTGCAGTGGCACTGGCCAAATCTTCAAGTCCAGAGTCATGAAATATAAAGCCTGATGGACTGCTCAAATTCTGCACACTGCAGAGCCTGAGTGAAGTCCAACATAGGATCCCAGGATGGACCCTCGGCTTGGAAAATATTTTATTTTGCTATAAAAAAGACATTGTAAAAAGACATTGTGGCAAGCTTGGAAATTATTACGAAGAGCCATAGGCTAGATAATGAAACTGCGTCAACACCGAGTTGATTTTGTCCTTTGGTTAAGAGAAGTAAAGGGACATCATGTGTGCAGCTTACATGCAATCAATGAAAGCATGCAACTAAAATGTTCACACTTGGAGTAATGAGGCACACAATACTTTAAATGTAAAGTGCACACATCAACTGCACGATCCTACAGCTACATCACAAATCATAAATATCTGGAGAACAACATGTTCCTAAACGTGAACATCAACTACATACATTATCTTAGACAGAATGTATAATTGGAAGATGACAAACTATCCAGAAGAATGTACCCAGGTCATTTGCATATTCTACATCATTTTACACAGGACTCCAGCATCCTCAGATACAGAACCAAGCCCCCTCAGCTACCAAGAAATGGCTATTTATAGGGTTTATTTGTACTGTTTTGGCAACTGTTCTGTAATAATTCAAAATAAGTCTAAGTATTGATGTTATTTAAATATTATAAGATGTAAAATTTAAATAAAGTGTACTGGAATACACAGAATTTGGTAATGTTACTTTCTATAGCAGTCTGTATACTTGAAATATTTCAAAGTGTATTTTTAAATAAATGCATTATTTATACATTTATGTGCATATATAAGCCAAACAGGAGTAAGAAGACATCCATGGCATCATCTTGGACCACCGTAGTAAACACTAAGAATAGAAGGGAAAGAGTGCTTAGTCATCTCCAACAACTTTGAATGACCGATTCCTAATGTAAAGGAGCCTGTCTGCCTGAGTTTTTGTCAATATAGCCACCTTCAGTTTCCAGACTGCTCCCGGCTGTCTCCCAACTCCAAGCATTGGCTCTGAGTTTCTACAATGTTACTTCAGCCTCTTCTTGGCCCATCCTACCTTTCAAGATTCAAACGAAGTGACATTCAGGAAAGGTCATTTTTGATTCCCAAACATAAATTGGGTCCCTTTCCTCTATGTGTCCCCAGGGCTCAGTGTTTTTCACTAAATTCGGCATCGATACTCCTTAATAATATCTGCTTTACTTCTCCACATCTTTCTCACCCTAAAAGCTTCTGAGAACTGGCTTCCAAGTAAGATTCAGTCAAACCTTGTGTCAGGCACCACATGCTGTCGTGTCTGATAATCAACAATTTAAATATTAAGTTTAATGCTTTGAAAGTGAGCACACAATTTTTAAAACCTTACCTTATAAGAAAATGTAGCTAATGTTTTAAATTTGACCTTTTTATCTGAGCATAGGTTTTTGTTTTGTTTTGTTTTGGGGGGTGGGAGTGGGAGATGTCCGATTGCACTTGGTTTAAGCCTTAAACATTCTACAATACTTTGGTAACGACCACTATCATCAAGTTACAATGTTCACAACGTTCTTATTCGTTCTGAAAAAGTCCCTTCCTTTAAATATTCACTTCTACTGTCAATAAAATTGTGTCTTAGTGTGTTATTCTTGAGAGCAACTTAAAAGCCTCAGGCAAAAGGGTTTGCCTTGAACAAGTGCAGAATCTGACTAGGCCTCTGAGCGTCGCTGTTGACCACCTAAGGAGTAAAAGGCAGCCAACCAATCCCACTGAAGAGCTGGCACAACACAAAAGGCTGCAGTTTGTCCGGAGCTTCCGGTCAGAGAAGGCGCAAAGAACTTCAACCCAGCTTCCTGATAGTTCTCTCTCCTCGGTGACCTCCGGTGACTACTGGTCGTCTCAGACCCTGGAGAATAAGGACTGGACTTCCCCACTGTGCTGGAAGCTGGTTCAGATGAAACTCGGCTGCAGAAGGGAAATGGCGACGCTGCAGAAACTCCCCCAGAGCAGAATGCTGGTCCTCCTGTGCGCACTTTGGGCCGCCCTGTGGGAGGCCAGAGCTGGACAGATCCGCTACTCCACGCCGGAGGAGATCGACAAAGGCTCCTTCGTGGGCAGCATCGCCAAGGACCTGGGACTAGAGCCCCAGGCTCTGGCAGAACGAGGGGTCCGCATCGTCTCCAGAGGTAGGTCGCAGCTCTTTGCTCTGAACCCGCGAAGCGGCAGCTTGGTCACCGCAGGCAGAATAGACCGGGAGGAGCTGTGCGCCCAGAGCACGCCCTGTTTGGTGAACTTTAACCTACTACTGGAAGATAAATTGACTATTTATTCCGTAGAGGTGGAGGTAACAGATGTTAATGACAATGCTCCTCGCTTTGGAGTAGAAGAGCCAGAACTAAAAATCAGTGAAACAACTACACCAGGATTCAGGATTCCTCTTAAGAGTGCACATGATGCGGACGTGGGAGAGAACACCCTCCAGAAGTATAAACTCAACTCAAATGACCACTTCTCTCTGGACGTGCGAACTGGAGCCGATGGGAACAAGTATCCAGAGCTGGTGCTGGAGCGTGCCTTGGACCGTGAGGAAGAGGCTGTTCATCATCTGGTTCTAGTCGCCTTCGACGGGGGCAATCCAGTGAAATCTGGCACCTGCCGCATCCGTGTGAAGGTCCTGGACGTGAACGACAACGCTCCTGTTTTTACACAGCCGGAATATCGTGTGAGAGCTCCTGAAAATACGCCCGTAGGCACCCGGATACTCACAGTGACAGCCACTGACGCTGATGAGGGATATAATGCTCAAGTGACTTATTCTCAGGAGCATGTTCCAGGAGAAACTACAGATGCGTTTGAGCTAAAGTCAACATCTGGAGATATAACAATCACAAAAAGTCTGGATTATGAGAAAGCTAAATTCCATGAAATCGATATTGAGGCTCAGGATGGCCCAGGCCTTTTGACTAGGACGAAAGTTATTGTCACCGTTCTAGATGTCAATGACAATGCCCCCGAATTTTATATGACATCTGCCACTGCTTCTGTGCCTGAAGATGCTCCTCTGGGAACCGTAATTGCACTCTTCAATGTACACGATAGGGACTCTGGGCAGAATGCTGTTGTCACGTGTTCACTTCCGGAGACGCTGCCTTTCAAGTTAGAAAGGTCGGTGGACAGTTACTACCGACTGGTTACAACCAGAGCCCTTGACAGGGAACGGTCCTCCTTCTACAACATCACTCTAAGTGCCAAAGATGGAGGGAACCCATCTCTGTCCACAGATGCACTCGTTTTACTGCAGGTGGCAGACATCAATGACAACCCACCCTCCTTCCCCCGGGGGGCCTACTCTGCCTACATTCCTGAAAACAACCCCAGAGGCACCTCCATCTTTTCAGTGCTGGCCTATGACCCTGACAGTAATGACAATGCCCATGTAACCTACTCTTTAGCTGAAGATACCTTTCAAGGAGCACCCCTGTCCTCCTATGTCTCCATCAACTCTGACACTGGAGTCCTCTATGCTCTCCGCTCCTTTGACTATGAGCAGTTCCAAGACTTGCAGCTGTGGGTGATAGCAGTGGACAGTGGGAACCCTCCACTGAGTAGCAATGTGTCATTGAGCCTGTTCTTAGTGGACCAGAACGACAACATGCCAGAGATCCTATATCCTGCCCTCCCCACAGATGGGTCCACTGGTGTGGAACTAGCACCTCGATCTGCAGACCCCGGATACCTGGTGACCAAAGTGGTGGCAGTAGACAAAGACTCGGGACAGAACGCCTGGCTGTCCTACCGCCTGCTCAAGGCCAGTGAGCCAGGACTCTTCTCAGTGGGGCTGCACACAGGCGAGGTACGCACTGCTCGGGCCCTGCTGGACAGAGATGCTCTCAAGCAGAACCTGGTGGTGGCTGTGCAAGACCATGGCCAGCCTCCTCTCTCTGCCACTGTCACACTCACCATAGCAATAGCTGACAACATCCCTGAAATCCTGGCTGACCTGGGCAGCATCAGGACCGCTGCCAACTCTGATGATTCAGAACTAACTCTCTACCTGGTGGTGGCAGTGGCTGTGGTCTCCTGTGTCTTCTTGGCCTTTGTCATTGCGCTGCTGGCACTTAGGTTGAGGCGCTGGCATATGTCTCGAATGCTTCAGGCTTCAAGAGATGGCTTAGGGGACATCCCTGCTTCACACTTTGTGGGAGTGGATGGAGTACGTGCTTTCCTGCAGACCTATTCCCATGAAGTCTCACTCACCGCAGACTCAGGGAAAAGTCACATTATCTTCCCTCAACCAAACTATGCAGATACCCTCATCAGCCAGGAGAGCTGTGAAAAAAATGATTTTCTCTCAGCACCACAGTCTTTACTTGATGAAAAAAGAGAAGAAACCCCTCAGGTAAAAAACAAATTTTTTTTTTACAATAAGCTCATGTTATTTTGCCAAATGTACCTATTTACTTAGTTGCCCCCGGAGTTTAAGTGCATGTGTTTTATTCCCATGTTTCCTTGAGGGTGTGTTGAAGTTTAAGTGAATCCAAGTGAACTATTCCTAGGTAGGCTCAAATGCTCATGGGCTCCAAGGGAAGTTAAAAATCATCATGGAAAGGATGAAAATAAAGGATTGATAGTTGACAGTGACATTTAGATCATACAAAGAATACTGTTAGAAACTATGGTTAATTTCTTCATTTCATGTATGTGGATCATTGATTCTTTTTAACAATAGAAAGATTGGAGCTGCTGATCAGTGGTGGTGTGCCTGCCCAGCATGCACTGGGCCTTGTGATGGTTCCCAGCACAAGTGCATGTGTGCATGTATGTGTGTGCATGGCGCATGTGTGTGTGCGTGTGTGTGTGTGTGTGTGTGTGTGTACTATATGCAATGTATACACTAGATTTCAACTTAACTGAAGACTGTCCTGTGAATGCCAGGCTTGCTTCATATTTGAATCTGTGTATGAATTATAAAACACTTTGGATATTTTTCTCACTTGATCTGAATATTTCTCATTCATATTTTCAGAAAAGTTGCTTATTTTTCTTAATCTGCATACCAATGCCTGTTTAAGTGAAGAAACTTTGTCTGGGCAGAGTGGCACACACTTCAACCGTTGTACTTATGAGACAGAGGCAAGCAGATTTCTGTGAGTTTTAAACCAGCCTGGTCTACATAACGAGCTCCAGGCCAGCCAAGGTCACATAGTGAGACCTGTCTCAAAGACAAAAAAAAAATGTTTTAGGAATATAGGGTTTGGGTTTGTTTTTCTGTTTGTTTTTGGTTTTGTTTTTTTGGTTTTTTCAGTGTTAGGAATCAAACGCAGGGCTTTGTATACCATAGGTAGGCATTTACACTGAGCTACATCTCAAGCGCTTACAGTTTTGTGTGTACGTGTTGTTTATGGAAACCATGACCTCATTTAGCACATGTTTCACCACTGAGACATGCCTCTGATGCTAGGACATACATTCCTTACAGAGCTTCAGTACTCCATCCTGTCTCTGCCTAACAGCAAACAACAGTCTCTGGAAAAGTGCTCCATGCTTCCTGGGGGCTTATTGTGCACTGGATAACAATTTGGTAAAATAACCATAACAGGTTTCTCTTCTCTGAATCTTCATTTTTCTCACATCTGGAAATCATCTTGACTTTTTATCTTTAAAAATAGTTTTTATTCTCATATACTGTGCTCACAGAAAAGCTAAAAAGGATTTGGAGGCCATAGCATACAATTGCTGTTTTCTTCAAGTTTCCTACCCCTCAGATGCCAAAAATGTTCCCATTCATAAACACTAGGTTTTTCTTCTCCATTGCTCCTGAGCTGGGGAAACACACTTGTTGGCCACATACTTAATAACGGTGGGCATGCTAATAGCATGAATCAGTTTGGTTTTATTTGGAAATAATCCTGTACTAGTTGAAACTTGTACGAGGTAGTTTCACATCTCCTACAGTGCTTGGGGTTCTTATCACATCTAAGAGTATCTGGTAGGAATTTTAAGGCAGTGTGTCCCATTGTGTTTGTTCCTATGGCCTCTAGGAGATACAGTCAGAATCCACTTTGGAACAAAGCATCACCATACCTTTATTTGCTAGTAGGTAATAAAGTATGAACATAAGAAAGCTGAAGGATGAAGTAATCCTTAAGAATAAATGCCTTACAGATGCATATGCAGTGCATCATGACTGAAATGGCTTTCTTGTTGTTGTTGTTTCTTCTTATTTTGTTTTGAGACAGGGTCTCACTACGTAACCATGACTGGCCTGTAACTCACTCTGTAGACCAGGTTGGCCTCAAATTCAGAGAAATCCGCCTGTCTCTGCCTCCCGAGTACTGGGATTAAAGGAGTGCGCCACCACATCTGCATTTCTATTTCTGTGCTTCAAGAGGAAAATACACAGAAGAAGGGGTTCTGGACATAAAGCAAGAGCTTAGCTTTACCCGTGCCAGCTGTGATTTTTGAAAAGATATCCTCACACACCTTTGCACTTGGACAAGGCAAATAGCTTTAGTAGTCTGAGGTCTGTATACACCCAACCTTTTCCCCTGGTCCACCTGTCTCATGCTTCTCAATAAGGCCTTCACTAAACTCCACAGCCAAGTTGGATACTGTCCCATCTTCCTTGGCTTCTCCTGGTGTGTGGCTATTTCAATGCACAGTAAGCTCCAAGAAGTTTTCCACCCTCATAAACGCTGTGACAGAACTGGTTGTGTCTACATTTTCCACATTAAATCTCCAGACAAATATATTGTCTGACACTCAACCATGTGTTTATTTAATGAATCAGTTAAGTGAAAAATATTAAAAGCAATATGTCAGGCTACCAAAGACAAACTTCAAGAATTATAATCCACAAATATGACCGATATTTCTGTGCGAATATTAACCTGAACCGTTTGGAAACGGTAATTATGCTTCAAGCAGTATTGGTTGAATTAACGTTAGAGTGGCATCCCAAAGAAGGATAACTTGAAGCCTTTAGCAAATGTCAGTTCGGTTTCTTGAAATCAGTACTAGTTCCCTTGCCAGTACCAGTTGTCTTGACTGAAGAAGCTAGGGACAAAGGGTAACTTGGGTTTGCCTGAGAGTGTGCAGTGAACGATTAGGCCTCTGGGTGTCGCTGTTGACCACACAAGAAGAAAAGGAGCCGCTGAAGCGATGTCCACCATTTCCCTGCTGCAAAGCAACCCCAAGAACAGTCTGAGAAGACAGAAGCGGCCTCACCACATCAACTGGCAACTCTGTGGTGTGTGAATTAAGTCCATGAAAGATTTAACTACTTGAGGGGGTAAGGCTGGGACCCATCTTGGGAATCAAAGGGGGGGAAAAAACAGAAAAGGAAATGATCCGACTGGAACAAGGAACCACTGGAGCTTTGTTGTGCGCGCTCCTGGGGATGCTGTGCGCTGCTGGCTTCAGGCAGATCCGCTACTCGGTACCCGAGGAGCTGGACAAAGGCTCCTTCGTAGGCAACATCTCCAAGGACCTGGGGCTGGAGCCCCGCGAACTTGCGGGGCGCGGGGTCCGCATCATCTCCAGAGGTAGGTCACAGCTTTTCTCTCTGGACCCGCGAAGCAGCAGCTTGGTCACCGCGGGCAGGATAGACCGGGAGGAGCTGTGCGCCCAGAGCGCGCCCTGTCTTGTTGGCTTTAACATCCTTGTGGGGGATAAGCTGAAAATATTTGAGGTAGAAGTTGACATCAGCGATATTAATGATAATGCTTCTAGTTTTCCAACGGAGGAATTGGAACTAAAAATTGGGGAGCTAACAGTTCCTGGAACCCGATTTCCACTTAAAACTGCATTTGACCCAGATATAGGCATGAATTCCCCGCAGAACTATAAGCTCAACTCCAATGACTACTTCTCCTTGGCTGTGAACAGTGTCATCGATGACGCCAAGTACCCAGAGCTAGTGCTGGAGCGAGCCCTGGATCGTGAGAAAAAGGCAGTCCATCAGCTTGATCTCATTGCCTCTGATGGCGGAGACCCTGTCCACACCGGCAAGTTGTTTATCCGGGTGATAGTCTTGGATGCAAATGACAACCCACCCATCTTTACTAAGCCAGAGTACCACGTCAGTGTTCTGGAAAATGTGCCAGTGGGCACCCGACTGATCACAGTGAATGCCACTGATCCTGATGAGGGATTCAATGCTCAAATGTCCTATATTCTGGATAAAATGCCTGGGAAAATTGCTCAGGTTTTCCATCTCAATTCAGTGACTGGAGATATATCAATATTAAAAAGTCTTGATTATGAGGATACTGTGTTCTATGAAATCAAAATTGAAGCACAAGACGGACCAGGTCTTTTTTCAAGAGGCAAGATTCTTGTCACGGTTCTGGACGTGAATGACAATGCTCCGGAAGTCTCAGTCACCTCCCTCACAGGTTCAGTCCCAGAGGAGGCTCCTGCTGGAAGATAAATCGCTCTTATCAATGTACATGACCGAGATTCTGGCCAGAATGGGCAAGTCACAGTTTTTGTCCTGGGAAATCTGCCCTTTAGAAAAATCAATAGACCAAAACTACCGCTTAGTGACAGCCAGATCTCTGGATCATGAAGAAGTATCTCAATATAATATCAGTCTAAGAGCCACCGATGGGGGAATTCCACCACTGTCCACAGAAACTCATATCACTCTGCATGTGTCAGACATCAACGACAACCCTCCTATGTTCACGCATGCCTCCTATTCAGCCTATATCCCAGAAAACAATGCTAGGGGGGCCTCCATCTTCTCTGTTACAGCACAGAACCCAGACACTGACAAGAATGCACAAGTCACTTACTCACTGGCTGAGACACCCTTAGAGGGGTGCCACTGTCATCATACATCACCATCAATTCCAACACTGGTGTCCTGTATGCTCTTTGCTCCTTTGACTATGAGCAGTTTAGAGACCTGCAATTAAAAATAACAGCCAGAGACAGTGGGACCCCTCCACTCAGCAGCAACACAACACTGAGCCTATTTGTGCTGGACAAGAATGACAACACGCCTGAAATCCTGTATTCTGCCCTCCCAGTAGATGGCTCCACTGGGGTAGAGTTGGCTCCCCGCTCTGCAGAACCTGGATACCTGGTGACCAAGGTGGTGGCAGTAGACAAAGACTCGGGACAGAACGCCTGGCTGTCCTACCGCCTGCTCAAGGCCAGTGAGCCAGGACTTTTCTCTGTGGGACTGCACACGGGCGAGGTACGCACTGCAAGGGCCCTGCTTGACAGAGATGCTCTGAAGCAGAGCCTAGTGGTGGCTGTGCAGGACCATGGCCAGCCCCCTCTCTCCGCCACAGTCACACTCACCATAGCTGTGGCTGACAGCATTCCTGACATCCTGGGGAACCTGGAAAGCATCAATATCCCTGCTAACCCCCCAAATTCAGACCTCACACTCTACCTGGTGGTGGCAGTGGCTGTGGTCTCCTGCATCTTTCTGGCCTTTGTCATTGTGCTACTGGCCCTTAGGCTTCGGCGCTGGCACTCACTGCGCCTGCTCCAGGCTTCAGGTAATGGATTGGCTGGCATACCAGGCTCTCACTTTGCGGGTCTAGATGGGGTGCAAGCTTTCCTGCAGACCTATTCTCAGGAAGTTTCACTTACTGCAGGCTCTAGAAAGAGTCACCTGATCTTCCCATAACCCAACTACGCAGACACACTCATCAGCCAGGAGAGCTGTGGGAAAAGCGAGCCTCTTATAATACCTCAAGATTTACTTGAAACAAAAGAAGACCCCACGCTGCCTGAGGTGAGTCTATTTCTTTGAGTGTTATGAACAGTTATGCCAGTGTGGTTCTTATAAGACCTTAATACACATTTATTTGAGAAGTAAAGCAACAATGTAGCTACATGTTCTGTTTTCTCTACCTGTGTCCCACTTCACTATGAGAAGGCCGTATTTCCTGGCCTTGTTATGGCTGAGTGGCCTAGGTAGCTAGATCTGGCCAGTACAGTAACATGCCACTTCCACTTATGTCCTTCAGTACCTGTAATGAGAGAAGAGCCGTGTGGTTAACCCGACAGTGATCCATACACCTGTGATAAATGGGCCTTTCACAATTTTGTTCTCATTGTTCAGGTGCTGGGTAGATCCCAGGGTCTTGGCGCATGTTGATCATCTGCTGGACCACTGAGCTGTACCTCAGCCTGCCTTTCCCAGTATAAACCCGTGTGATTTGAACGTTGTCACTCCTGCCCACTAGCCTATTCTGACTGACACAGACACGTGGGGGAAGGAGGGAAATACAAAGTATGTTATGCTCTAATAATGCTTTGTCTGAGCCTTTCCAAGTCACACCACAGTCTTTTCATCATAAGGACATAAAAATCCTAGGATAGGAAGTGAAGAAAACAGGTATAGCATGACGCTTGCAGTTGCAGCTACCTCTGAAACTATGGAGGTGGGAATCACTCCAGCCTAGAGTTCAAGACTAACCTCAGTGACATGGCAAGAACTGTCTCAAAAAGAAAAGTGGAGGTTTGTCAAATGATTAAATGCCTGGTGACTAAAATGTATGTGTGTGTGTGTTCGTCCGAAGGTAGCAAGTTCATTCACCTAACTATTATGAGCCATGGGCTGGTATTTATCACCCTTTCAGAAAGGTTTTATAAACCTGTGATGTAGCTGTATCACTCCTGAATACTTACCCAAGGGACTGTAAGTCAACATATCACATCAGTGTTTATTGCCCCACTGTCCACAATGACTAAGTAACCTAGGTGTGTCCATCAATAGAGAAATGAATGAGGAAAAATGATCTATAGATATTTATACAATGTAATTTTTCACCCATAAAGAAAAATGAAGCTTTGCCATTTGCAGGAAAATGAATGCAACTGTAATTAAGCTGCCTTAATATCAAGAAAGTTAAGTCAATCTCAAAAATACCATGTGTTCTCTCATTTATGAACTCTTAAGTTTTATACAGATACATAAAATTGTGTGTGTGTGTGTGTGTGTGTGTGTGGTATGCGTGTGTGTGTGTGTGATGTAAGTAAAAGAGTAACTGCTAGGGAAAAGGGAGGAGCAAACAGAAGGGGAAGGGAGAGAAGGAGGCTATGAAGGATACAGAGGCAGATGCAATATATAATTGTATAAAAATGTCCTTGTGAAACCCAGTTTCACATATATGCCAACACAAAAATATTATTTCAAAATACAAGGAAAATGTTTGTCAGACTCTGCAAGATATCCCCCAGACCATGTATTACAGCAATGAAATAGAAATCCTGAATGTGTTCTAGAACTTTTTTTGGCCATAAATTGTGGGCTCATTCTCAAACCTATGAAATTATTTTTACTGTAGCTACAAAAGAGGGTTGTCCAAAAATGAACCAAAATGTATTTCATTGCGTCTCAAAGGGACAGATTTCTCCCTCAGTAGGTTAGAAGATGTAATGTTGAAATATGTAAGTCAACAGAGCCTGAAGAAACTATCTGTAAACATATAAAACTGTATTCTCATTCAAGAGCTGTACTTGTGATCTTGTGAAAGGGAATACAAAGGCATGAAATAGAGAAAACAAGAGGAAGGACATCTCAGGGGACGTGCAATGGATTTCTACTGGAGATGACTGAGCACTTCACAATAGTAAAATTAAATCATTGAGCGGACAACTGTCAGGTCATTTCTGCTGCTGTTAGAAAATACTTGGGACTTGGACATCTATCTTTAAAATAAATGTCTATTTATCTGACTGCTGGAAGGTAGGAAGTCCAAGAATACGGCATTCTCATCTTCTTGGGGCTTTTTCCTTCAGAGCCAACACATGTAGGGGGACATCACATGACAAAAGTGAAGCAAGTGTGTCAGAGACTGCTATTTTTACAACAAAGCTACATATATGATAACCCAGTAACCATTCATTGATTCACTAATGAAGACAAAGCCCTCCTGGCTCAATCATTTCCTAAAGGTCCTGCCTCCAGATACTGTTAAACTGTGGACTGGGAGATTGAGGTTCTAACACATTAAATTTAAGAGGTGCATTTAAGCCACTAGAATCCAATTTGGTGGCATATAAGAAATAAAGAGATTTGCCTATTTGAATTACCCAGGTCCAGGATTAAGTTCTAAAATGGAGTGGTTAGGTCCAGTGAGATGGTTAAGGAGAAAGGTGCTTGCTGCCAAGGCTGACAACCTGAGTTCCATCCCTGACACTGACATGATGGATAGAGATAACCAACTTCAGTATATTATTCTCTGACCTTGACATGAGTGCACATGTATTTATGCATACACCTAAACTCACAAATACATAAATGTAATTTATTATTTACATTTATAAATAATAAAATAAAGTGTTTAAAGATTGTCAATGTCTCACCAAGAGTTACTGATAATTAATTACTTTATTAATTAATAGCATTAAGTTAAGAATTTGGCTTATAGAGTTAACTATTTAGAAAAAAAATTGTTTCAGAAAAATAAATATGGCTTACACAAGATTCACGATAATAAAAACCCCAATGCTACATTGGTATGTTTAATAAGCTATCAGGCTACAGGATGCTTTAAGAAGAAAATCGTTGCATTAAATAAAATATCTCTGGAGATGCCACTCCTCTCTTTTGCAAAGACTATCGTTGAAAAGTTTTACCGAATTGATAAAATACACAGAAATTAAAACAGTAAATAAAGAAGTTACTTCAACAAACTTGCAAAAACGTAAAGATCATAATCCACTGAATAATAAGACTGAAAATCCACTCACTTATTGGGGTATGACAATCAGGCTTGATTTTGGAAGTGCCATACAGTGAGGACATTGATGGCATTTTTGGAGAGTTTCTCCAAAACTGAAAACAGGAAAAATGCACGCCTTGTGAAATGGGAAGGATGCTGTATAATGATGAAGGCATTCATGAAATGATAAACAAAATATCTAAACCATAGGGGGAAATGTCAATACCTGGTTGTAAATTAAAAGTCAAAACAAAAGCTTTGATAATTAGCTGCACAAAACGCAGTTTTACAAGACAACCATTAGGCGACGCTGTTGACCAAAGGGAAGAGCAGGGTTCTCTGTTCCGCTGGGTCCAGCGAGGGCTTGCTGGCTTTTTCCGGCACCTATGAGAACGTCCGTCCGGTTGCTGTGCCCTCTTTAAGCGCCTGACAAATCTTGCCCTCAAATCACAAACATCCAGGGCACTCGTGGTCTTTTTAAAATCCCAGAGAAACCTCGAAAAGAAGCTTCCTGGCGAGCTCAAAACGGCAGAGCAACCCCAGCGGCTTTGGAACGATGGCAAATCAGGTATTGCTTCACTTCCTGGTGCCTTTGTTCTGCGGCGCCCTCACCCAGCCTATCCACTACTCCATTCCGGAGGAGCTAGAGAAGGGCTCTCTGGTGGGGAATCTCGCCAAGGACCTGGGACTCAGTATCCAAGAATTGCCAGCTCGAAAACTGAGAGTTAGTGCAGAGAATTATTTCAGCGTTAGTGCAGAGAGTGGGGATTTGTTAGTGAGCGGCAGGATAGACAGAGAAAAGATTTGCGGGAGGAAATCTGAGTGTGCACTGGAATTTGAATCTGTTACTGAAAACCCAATGAACATTTTCCACGTAACGGTTGCCATCCAAGACATTAATGATAATGCACCACATTTCTTTGGGAAAAGCATTGAATTGGAGATCTGTGAGTCAGCCTTAGCAGGGGCAAAATTCCCTCTGGACTCTGCACGAGATGCAGATGTGGGAAGCAACTCACTGAAGATGTACAGTATCAGCCCCAATCCACACTTCTCCTTGTCAACGAAGGAAAGTCCTGATGGAAGTAAATACCCAGAATTGCTGCTGGAAAAACCTCTAGACAGGGAGCATCAGAGCTCCCATCACTTGATACTGACCGCCATGGATGGTGGAGACCCACCCCTAAGCAGCACCACACAGATGTGGATCATAGTTACTGATGCCAATGATAATGCTCCAGTGTTCAGCCAGGACACTTACAAAGTTAGCCTTCGTGAAAACATGCCCCCTGGAACGTTAGTGCTGCAAGTGACAGCCACGGATCAGGATGAGAGTATCCACGGAGATGTCACCTATGCCTTCCTTAATGTCCCAGCAAGTACCAATTTCATCTTCAGTCTCAATCCAAGTACTGGATCTATCACAACTAATGGTACACTGGATTTTGAAGAAAAGAGTAGATACACATTGGGTGTAGAAGCCAAGGACGGAGGGGTGCACACGGCTCACTGTAACGTTCAGATCGAAATTCTTGATGAGAATGACAATGCCCCAGAGGTGACATTCATGTCCTTTTCCAACGAAGTTCCAGAGGATTCGGTCCTTGGAACAGTAATAGCCCTCATTAAAGTTCGAGACAAAGATTCTGGACAAAATGGTCTGGTGGCATGCCGAATTCAAGAAGAACTTCCCTTCAAATTACAGCCCACCTCCAAGAATTATTACAAGTTGGTGATTGACAAGGCCCTAAACCGGGAAGAGACCCCAGAATACAACGTCACTATCACAGCTACTGACAGTGGCAAGCCCTCACTTTCCTCCAAGACATGTGTTACTGTGCACATCACAGATATCAACGACAATGCTCCGCTTTTCCACCAGGCCTCCTACTTGGTCCAC
>JADRCH010000104.1:4114873-4128417 GCA_019843965.1 Rhynchomys soricoides | reverse complement strand
TGACCCATTACTTCATCTTTCTAAGCCTGAGTCCCTCGGCAGTAACATCTGGAGAGGGGAATGTTAAAAAAATAAAGTAAGCGAAATCTAGAGAATGAACCATTTCATACAGCAGGTGCCTGCCAGCCATGCGCACTTCTGTCTGACTGCACCTAGCCTTAGACCAGCGCTTCTCATGACCCCTTTGGGGGGATCAAAGGACCTTTTCACAGGGGTCACCTAAGACCATCAGATGACATAGTTATTTACATTACTATTCCTAAAAGTCACAAAATTACACAAAATGAAGTGGCAATGAAAATAATTTTATGGTTGGGGATCACCACGACACGAGGAACTGTATTAAAAGGTCACAGTGTTAGGAAGATGGAGACCCACTGCCTTACCCTGACCAGCTCAGCGGGTGATTAACTTCTATGGTGCAGCTGGAAAGGAGCCAGACAAGGAAAAGGCGGTACACTTTGACAGGAGACGTTCCATGTCTTTCCTAGTCTCATCGTTTCTGTGACTCTCTCTCCTTAACACCAAGTACAGTTACTTTCCAAAACTCATATGTTCAAGAAATCAAATATATTCAGCTGAGATTCCTTGGAGAAACACCTGTATGTTGCTTGCAGTGAGTTCATGACCCTCATCATTATAGTCAGCTCTTTATGTTGATACATAATTTTTGAGACAGGGTCTCACCATGTAGACCAGGCTAGCCTCAGACTCACAGAGATCCACCAGCCTCTGCTTCCCAAGTGCTGGGCTTCAAGTCTAGACTGTAGAAAGCTTACGTCAGGTTAAAGTACCGTCCCCTGCAACATTTCTCCTTCCTTTAGGGAGAAACATTCAAAATCCTGTCTTCTGGCTTTTGGAAATGTAACTGTTTAGAAATGTAACAGTAGACTATTGCTCGCTGTCAGCCTATTGGTCAGCAGCACACCAGAATTCCTGCTTCTCTTCATCTGCAATTTAGTATCCACAAGCCAATCTTTCCCAACTGTCCTGACTCCACAGTCCCCTGGTCTCTGGTAGCCACCACTCCAGCTGTCAGTGAGATTAATTTATTGTTGTTGTTGGTAGTGGTGGTGGTTTTTCAAGACAGGGTTTCACTCATTGGGTAGACTAGGCTGGCCTTGAACTCACAGAGATCTGCCTGTCTCTGTCACCCCAATGCTAGGATTAAAGGAGTGTGCCACCATGGCCCAGCTTCTATTTTTAACTTTGTTGAGACAGTGCCATGCCATTTCCAAACGGCTGTCCTAATTGACATCGGCACCAACACCGCAAGTCTGGGCAAGGTCTCAGACTCCCCCCACTGGGGTCACCAATACTTGCCACCTTTATTTTTTTATACAAGCTGTTTTATTAGAGTAGGAGGGGCTATCTTCTTGTGGGATATTTGTTTGCCTGAAGATCAGTGGTGTTGAACATTTTTCTCTTTATCTGTCAGGACTTTTGTGAAAGAAAGTTCTGGCCAGGTCTCTTGCCTTCCTAACTAGGCTGTTACTTTGCTATTAATGTTTCGTTCTGTCTAGGGCAGTGTTTCTCGACCTTCCTAAGGCTGCGACCCTTCAATACAGTTCTTCATGTTGTGGTGACCACCCAAGCATAAAATTATGTTCATTGCTACTTCATAACTGTAATTTTACTACTGTTATGAATCACAATGTAAACATCTGATATTCAGGATATCTGATATTCAACCCTCAAAGGGGTCAGAACCACAGGTTGAAAACCACTGGTCTAGATATTAGCCCCATGAGAAGATGTGCAGTTTGCAAATATCTCTTTCCTTTGTGCACATTGCCTCTTCACTCTGTTGCCTGTTTCCTTTGCTGGGCCCAGTCAGCATTTTCTAACACCTTGATAGACACAGGTGATGTAAATCCATCCCATGGAACAGGGAGGAAACTGAACACTCCTCTGCTAGATGTGGCCCTAAAGTGATGGAGAGCCTTCTTACCATGTGACAGGCTGCTCATGTGTAGGGGGGAGGGGAGGGGGGAGTCGGGGTGTATTTTCGGGGTGTCTGCAACCACCATGGCCAGCAGACATCGATCCAAGGGAGGCTAGAAGTTATGTTGATTCTACACAATTCAGTAGTTGGTGCTGATTCAAACTGACCCCAAGCAGTTTATTTTAGGCATATTTAAACACAACACAACCTGTTGAAAAAATTCCCTGGTGATAATTAACTCAATCCAACATGCACAACAAAGTTTAAGTACATCAAAACCCTTCGTAAGGTACAAGTGACAAACAAGCTCAAGATAAGAGTCTGGGGGAGGATCCCTGTGCCCTAGTCACACAGATAGTACAAAGGTCACCAAGCTATTAACCATGTCCAGGCCCAGCCTTCTGGGCAGAAAACGGGTCATGCATTTCTCCCTTTGAAGAGATAACCCCGAGTGTTTAGCATTCCTGGTTCCCCTAGTGTTTATCTGGAACAGAAGGCCTCCAAGACTCCTACAGCAGCCATCTCTCCTGAAGATGGATCACTGCAGAGAAACAACAGAAAGATCATGATAGGTCAGGAGCCAGGATAAAATCCAGGGCTTGAAACATGTTAAACGCACACCACTGAGCTACATGTCGAGTGCCAAGATCCAGTGACCTTTGAGCTTTTAGACCCAATGAACAGAATGAAATATGTATGTATGATATTTGTGCATGCATGCAGTGTGTGTGTGTGTGTGTGTATGTGTGTATGTGTGTAGACACAGTAACACTGCATTGCTCAGACTAATTTCAAAATCCTAGGGGTTCAAGCAAGCCTTGTACCTCAGCTGAGGCTATAGGCATATTCCATTGCTCCCAGGGAGAGATGGGTATTTTTGGTTTGGTTTGGTTTTGGTTTTTCTTTTTCTTTTTTGCAAAATAGTTTCGTATGTTGCTCAAACTCTCTACATAGCTGAGGTTGACCTTGAATATATGTAGGTAGGTAGGTAGATAGATAGATAGATATTCTGACCCTCCTTTGGAATTACATACATACACCACCACACGCAGTTTATGCAGTGATGAGGACTGAACCCAGGGCTTCCTGGGTACGAGGCAAGCACTCTTCTTACTGAGCCACGTCCTCAGCTGAATGATCGAGTTTCATGTTCAGTTTACCAATTCTTTCATTAAGACTTGTAGTTTTTAGAGTGGTGGTGTAGCTCTGGTGGACACTTGCCTAGCATTCAATTTTCAGTTCATGCACATGCACACACCGCACACACAAGGAGTGAATGAAGAAGGACACAGATGGCTGAGCAGGTAAAGGTGTTTTCTGCCAAGCTTGATGACCTGTATTGATCTTCAAACTCACCTGGCACCTGGTGGAAGGAGAGAGGTGACTCCTGCACGTCATCCTCTGTACCCCAGGTGCTCACTTGGCTGCCACACACAGAGACTGAGAGAGACAGAGAGAGAGAGGTAATAAAAAAGATAAAGATCTTGAAACAAAGAAAGACATCAGCAATGTCTTATGAATCTTTGCCTAAGTCTTGCATTAGTCAGGGTTCTCTGGAGGAACACAACTGATAAATGAATCCTCTATCTTCTCTATCCAGGCTTCCAGCAGAAGGCATGGCCCTGATTAAAGGTGGATCTTCCCACCTCAAAAGATCTGGGTTAGCCGGGCAGTGGTAGCGCACGCCTTTAATCCCAGCACTTGGGAGGCAGAGACAGGTGGATTTCTGACTTCGAGGCCAGCCTGGTCTACAGAGGGAGTTCCAGGACAGCCAGGGCTACACAGAGAAACCCTGTCTCAAAAAACTCAAAAAAAAAAAAAGAAAGAAAGAAAGAAAGAAACAAAAGAAAAGAAAATATCTTAGGAGAAAAATAAAAGAGCAAGATACCCAGTGCCCTCCCCGGGGCCTTGTAGGCTTGTGCAGGTACAAATGAAAACAGACAGACAGAAAACAAAATATCTCAAGCATAACGGCACTGGATAGACTTGCTGGTTTTCTACTTTGTCAATCATTCACATATGTTTATTTTTATTAACACAGAGAAGAATGGATCATAATGCAATATCAGTACTGATGTTCAAGCTTGAAGCTAAATAATACTGTAGGATTTATAAAAATAATAATAGTAATAAGAAGACAAAAAGAAATGCTGTCTCAGAACCGACTGTGAAGGAGTGTCAGCCCTTCTCCACTGACTTGCCTTTCTGCATTTGAAGTCAGTTGACCAAGGTGTGTGGACTTACTTCTGGGCTCTCTAGTCTCCTCAGGGCCGTGTTGCTGTTTGGGGGTTTTGGTTGGTTGGTTGGTTGGTTTGGGTTTGTTGCTATGGCATCTCGTGTGGCCCAGGCTGGTTCTCAGTTCCACTATGTGAGCTAAGGATGGTCTTGAACTCACGATCCTTCCTCCTTAGCATCCTGGGTGCTACTTATAGGCTGGTGACAACACTCTGGGTTTGAAGATTGTTCTTTATGTTTTTATTGTGTTAAAGTGTATGTAACATAAAATTTGCCCTCCTTTTGAGAGACAGAGACAGAGAGAATGTTTGTGTAGCCCAGACTGACCTCAGATGAAGTCCTCCATTCTAAAGGCTGAAATAACACATTTTAACCATTTAAAATACAGGACACAGTGACAGTAATCACATTTATACTGTGGTGCTATTGTCAATTACTATTTTCCGCAAAATGACTTAAAAAAAAAAAAACAACAACACATTTTTCCCCCTGGAAAACAAAAAACAAACTAAACAAAAAACTTGAAACTTTGGAATTTTGAATGCCACTCCCTAATTTTCTAGTTTTGTTTAGAAAGAAATTGTTGTGGCTGACAAACAGCTCAGTGGTAAATAATTTGCTAGCATATGTAAGACCTACGTTCAGTTCACAGGACCACAAAAAAAAAAAGAGATAGATTATGGGTCAGCTGCTGGTTTCTGTGGACTTGATGGCACTCCTGCCCCCCCTAGGAGAGATGTGTTAAGGGTCCTCAGAGGTCCCGTAGGAACATCGCTCATCTCATAGAGGTGACAACTGAGACCGGAGAGATCACGCTGCTGCTGAGTGACAGGGCCAGCTGAGAGAAAAAGAACTGCTATTTTTGTGCGGTTGGGGGATTTGACCAAATCCTCACAGCGTCACTCTGCTGATCCGACTTTGGTAAAAATCCGCTTTCCTCACCAGAGAAGTGTCTTCGGGGGAGTCCCCAAGGGATAAAACTGGTGGCCGGCAGGAGGCAGAGCTCAGGGGTAGAGAAGCCGGGTAGAGAAGCGCAGTCAGGGTGGGATGTCTCACCTACCGAGGCTGCTGTCGCTGGGGATGCTGAGCCAGGACACGCCCAGCGGCGCCCTCCTCTAGCGCGAATTGCAGATTGCGTCTGGGAATAAAACCCTGTAGCTTGGCAGCCTGGCTGGAGCTCCTTTGAGCAGCCTCTCCTCTCAGTTCTTGACTATAACTACAATGTTCCCCTCCTCCAACCCGGAGAACCTGCATCTAATTAATCACGTGATATGGGGAGTTCCTAGTATACTTAGAAGTATCTAGAAACTAGTACCCCAGTCAGTCAGCCGCCCTGCTCATTAATGCCGATTTCCTTAACACTGAGCAGGTAGGGCTTCTTTAAAATCAATGGTTCACCCTTGCCGGTCGCTTCCATGAAAAGCTCCCCATGCGTTTTCCACATCTATTCAAACGCAGTCAGGAAATGGTGCAGCGGACCAGCGGACTGAAGTTCGGATCCCAGCACCCACACCAGGCAGCTCACAAGCCCCTGTAACTCCAGCTCCGAGAGATCCGACCACCCATTCTGGCCTCCATGACAGCAGATGGAGCTCGGGTGTAGGGCTTGCCTAGCTTCTAGATTGTACAAGGCTCAGTGGGTTCAATCTGGGACGCCATCAAAATAAAGATAACCTATCAGATGGGAGCTATCATTTTCCTCAAGTTACAGAAGAAATGGAGAAACAGAGGGGTTTTATAAAATTGCTAAATATTAGTCAGCTGTAGGTGTCTGAGTCCGAGGTTCTCTTAACTAGTCGTATGTAATATGCACCCCTAATGAACTCTATAGTCCTTTTCCGATGTGGTTTATGGACCTGATGTAGGTGTGAAAGTATGAACGACCCTGAGATGGGTTGGCTGAGCACGCTGGTGGTCTGTTAGAAAAATAAACGGAGCCCAGACTGGAGTGAGGCCGGGCCCCTGCCTGGTAGGCTCTGAGTAGGGCTGGCCCCCTCAGCCTGTCACCCTCAGCCTGTCACCCTCAGCTGTCTCTCCGTGCTACACAGCAGGGCTGGGCTCGGTTTGGAAATGGGGACTGCGATTTATAAGCTCTCGGATAAAATCAACTTTCAGGTGAAGAAAACCCACAGACCCGGTAAGCCATCTTCTCGGTTCAGATGTCTGAGGGCCCCGGGGCTGCTGGGAGGGATTAGGGACCCACATTGATTCAATTGGCTATGCTTTTGGTGTTACAGGACCCAGCTGGTTCTGGGGGCCAGGGATGAACACTTCAGTCAGGCTCACTGTTTGTGTTTCTCATCATCTGAATACATTTGTAAGCATTTCCCTAGGAAGTTCTGTTTCTTGTAGGCAAATAGGCTTTCTTTCAAATGTGACATGGGTCGAACAAAGAAAGGATGGCAACTACAGTTTACGGGACAGCTCGGAAGGTCTGATTCTCAGTGACAGATGGAACACTGACTCCAGCGTTATTTTGACCAGTTATAAATATCAAGGACACGTGTCTTGTTCAGATTCTGCCTAAAAGGGCGCAAGAACTTTCAGGCTCCTTGAGTCTGTGGCTACGGGTCTTTCTCAGCAAGCAAGGAGACGTTTGGGTAGCAGCTGAATAGTGAAGAATAGTGGGGGAATGTATTCAGGTGTGACAGCATCTTTGAAGAAGGCCTCCTCCCCAGGAGAGGGGTCCCTGGGTTTCCAGAAAACGAGGAACCTTGATTATTAGCAAACGTCTTAACAGAAATGAAATACCAAGGAAAAGATTGGTTATTAGCCCATCCCAAGACTTGTAAAGGCTTCTGCATTAGAGATGGGGAACATTCTTGTTAGAAGAGGGGGGGCTTGTAGGTGTGTGTGTGTGTGTGTGTGTGTGTGTGTGTCTGTGTAGAGACAGAGAGACACACACAGAAGAGATTGTTAAGTTAAAAAGGGTTGGGATGATGTCAGAAAGGAAACCTATGGCTTTGACCCATGGCCTGCTTTTTCTTTTCTTTCTTTCTTTCTTTCTTTCTTTCTTCTTTCTTTCGTTTTTTTTTTCTTTTTTTTTGATGTGCACAGCAAGCTGCCAGACTTTACACTAAACTATGACAAATGTCATAGTTGTGGCTTGCCATACGAGCATCTCACCAATGTCAGAGGCTCCGACAACAGGAAGTAGTTACTTGTCTGGAATATCTTGCTGGGTAGAAGGTACTGCATGACTGCTTTGTCGAATGTAAGGCACCACTGTTTTCTTTTGAGACAAGGTCTCACTATGTAGACAAAGCTGGTCTCAAATTCTCAGAGACCCACTTGCCTCTGTCTCCTAAGTGCTGGAATTCAAGGTGTCAACCACCACAGCCAAGATCATTTTTTCTTCCCAAGCCAGGGTATCTCAGATATCTCAGATTGGCCTCAAACTCGCCTCTGAGGATGACCTAGAACTTCTGATCCTCTCTCCTCTGTCTCCCAAGTGCCAGGTGGAATTATAGGCAAGCATCATCTGTGCCTGGGGTGCTGGGGTCAGGTCCAGGGCTTGGTGTATGCAAGCACTCTACCTACTGAGCTTGTCCCCAGCTTAGCAGCTTCTTGCAAACCATCGTCATCTTCTGTATCTGTGAGGATGGAAACATGCTGTGGATTACATTGTAGCCTGCCTTTCATTGTGAGATGTATACCCATTCAGCAGTGCTTCTATATGCTACAAAAAAGTGCCTTTTAGGAAGCTTTGGATGTAGCTTAGTTGGTAAAGTGCTTGCCTAGCATGCACAAAGTCCTGGGTTCTATTCCCAGGACATATAACGGGCATTGTGGTGCATGCGTGCAGATCCAGCACTTGAGAGGTCGAGTTGGGAGGACTGCATGTTCAGAGTTATCCTCAGCTACATAATAAGCAAATTTGAAGCTCTGTTACAAAAGCACAAAACAGTTAGTAAGGATGAAATTTATGGATAAGCCCATGGTGCCGTGTCATCTTTTAACTCAATGCTCTGTCAAAAGACCATAACTCTATTGAAACTACATGTACAAGGAGAGCGACTTGCACCTTGATTGGGGTTGTGTTTGCTTCTTGCAAATGGTTTGTTAGTAGGGGAAGGTCTGTCTGCTGTAGCACAACATCCCAGAGACGGAAATTAATCTTGAGGGAGGAAGAAAATGCTTCCTCTTATTATTAAAGAGTCCCCTCTTAGAAAAATGTGGACTCTCACGCAGCTTGCCAACTCGGCTTGTGTGTTGACTTTACTACCACGCGTAGTACACGTGAATGGCAAAATGGTCGTTTAATTTAGTCCTCACGTAAGAGCAGACTGCCTGGAACTTTTTTTTTTTTTTAAAGTGTGTAACTTTAGAGGGGGAAGAAAATGAAATAAGAAATTAAAATGTACCACATATCCTGTTCTATTCTGAGTCCAAATATAGAATTCTATCAAATCGGGCCTGATATGATCTGACTTGTCCAGTTTTATCAGGTTATCCGATTAGTCCATGGGGTGCGGGGTGACAAGTTAACAACCTTTGCCTTTTTCCTACCAATGCAACGTCTAAGTTTTACTAATTACTTACGAGGCAGCATCCATGTGCTCTGTGGGCAAGTTCTAGTCTTAATCTCCCCTGAGACCCCTTGAGATCCCTTGAGTTGTATCCTGCCCTTTGCTCTCATTTCTCCTGGCCTCCCAGAACCTGGCCCCTGGCTCATACTCGATGCT
This sequence comes from Rhynchomys soricoides, assembly GCA_019843965.1. Lineage (NCBI taxonomy): Eukaryota > Metazoa > Chordata > Mammalia > Rodentia > Muridae > Rhynchomys > Rhynchomys soricoides. Next base: position 4,119,552 of record JADRCH010000104.1, on the reverse strand, counting down.
GTGACACATTCCTTGCTAATCCAGCTATTTTCTTTCCTTTAGGGAAAAAAAAAAAAGATTTATTCTGATTTTTTAAAAAGATTTATTACATACAGTGTTCTGCATGCATATATGCCTGCTCACCAGAAGAGGGCACCAAGATCCCATTACAGATGGTTGTGAGCCACCATGTGGTTGCTGGGAATTGAACTCAGGACCTAAGGAAGAGCAGTCAGTACATTCAACCTCTGAGCCATCTCTCCAGCCCTATTATGATTTTTTTTTCAAAGATTTATTTACTTTATGTATATGAGTACACTGTAGCTGTCTTCAGACACACACCAGGAAAAGGCATCGGATCCCATTAGAGATGGTTGTAAGCCATCCGGTGGATGCTCGGAATTGAACTCATGACCTCTGGAAGAGCAGTCAGTGCTCTTAACTGCTGAGCCATCTCTCCAGCCCTATTGTGAATTTTTAAAGTATTGTTTTTATTTTATATGTCTGCATGAGTACTTGTGTTTATATAGAGGCACCAAGTGTGTGCTTGGTGCCTGTGGAGGCCAGAGAAGGCATCAGATCCTCTGCGGCTGGGGTTCCAGATGGTTGTGAGCTGCCAGGCAGGTGCTGGGGACTGAGCCCATGTCTTTTACAAGAGCATTCAGGGCTCTTAACTGTTACTTCATTCCTCAGCCTTCTATTTGTATGTCTAAGCATAGATAAGTCTATATCTGTATGTGAGTGTGCGTACATTTGATATTTAAATCTCCTGGAATTGTGAGCCACCATGTGAGTAAGTGCAGGGGACAGCACCCAGGTCCTATGCAAGAACAGCTTACCCGCCGAGCCATCTCTCCAGCCCCCAATTGTTTTCTTGAACTCATAGATCTTGGTTTCCTTCCCCAAAGTCTCCACAGATGTCTTCCTTCTTCCTTCTCTCTGATTTGATGCCTTTGCCCTCCTAAAATGCCCAGCTGCCCCCCCCCCAAAAAAAAACAGCTCTCTGCCCTTACCCTGATTCTTTCTAAGGTAAAATCAGCTGCCACCTTGTCTAACGTTCCTATCCTAAAACAACCTCACTGCTATCTTCAACTTTTTGGCATTTTGGCATACATGACACTGTTGTCTCTGAGGCTCACACTCAACAGCTGCTGCCCAATCGAGTTACAAAATAAACGAAAGGCTAAAAAATTGTCTCAATGTTTTGGGCAGGTTTATGACTCAGTGTCAGGCTTCGTTCATAGTTTGCTGCGGTGCTTTCAGCCAACGGGCTGCCTGAGCATCTCAGGCTGAATATGCCTGATTCTGTAGCTCACCCTGGTTCACCTGTGTGCTTGTGTTATGAGTATGCATGTGTCCACAGGACACAGGTACGTCCGGATGTGTGGAGATCATGCTGCCTGCAGTCTGCTATCATTGCTTGACATATTTTAAAGACAGGCTCTGTCACTGAATTTGGAACTTACCAACTCAGCTAGACTGGTTGGGTGACAGTGTCTGGGAGTTTGCCTGTCCACACTTGTGCTGGGTTCACAGATGTGCACTCATATGTTTGACTTCTGTGTGCATTCTGAGAATCCAAACTTAGCTCCTTACGTTTGTGCAGGAAGCACTTTACCCACTGAGCCAGAGCCCAGCTCCAAATCCATCACTGAAGGTTGAGAAGACCTCAGTGGGCTAGCTAGCAAGGTAGCTCAGTGGGCAAAGGAGCTGGCTGCCAAGCCTGATGACCTGAGTTTGAGATCCTCTGAATCCACACGATGGAAGTCGAGAAACAAGTTCTGTAGGTTGTCCTTTGACCTCCATGTACTTGCTATGGTACCTTTGTGCATGTGTGCACATGGGGTACACCCACATATACATACAAACTAAACAAAATAAATGGATGGATGGATGGATGGATAGATAGATAGATAGATAAATAGATAAATAATGAAAATGCTCCCATGAGGTGTGTTTTTCCCAGTGGATTGGTAATCTGTGTAAACCTTGTAGTCTTTGAGGAGAAGGGGCAGAATTCAAAGCCAGGCCATGTGACCAGCAAACTCTTCTTCCCATGGTCTACATCCTTCCAGACCACCTCAGTCACACTGCTGCCTTCCATATGCCTCAGCTGTGTACCTGGCAGTGGTGGTGCTCCCCTTTAATCTCAGAACTTGGAAAGCAGAAGCAAGCAGACCTCTGAGTTTGAGGTCAGGTTGTGGCTATGGCCAGATTCAGCTCTATCTTAGTTAGGGTTTGACTGCTGTGAGCAGACACCGTGACCAAGGCAAGTCTTATAAAGGACAACATTTAATTGGGGCTGGCTTACAGGTTCAGAGGTTCAGTCCATTATCATCAAGGCAGGAACATGGCAGCATCCAGGTAGGCATGGTGCAGGAGGAGCTGAGAGTTCTACATCTTCATCTGAAGGCTGCTAGTGGAATAAATAAATAAATAAATCTTTAAAAAATATTTCAGAATTAAAATAAAAGACCTTCTTTTCCATTTCCAAATCCTGACAATAGTAATAATATGGTTTTTGTATACAGTTATTTTATACTACAGACAGACAGACTGACTCAACAGACATTTGTTTTTTAGGTTTTTTGGGTTTTTTGGTTTTTTTTTAGATTTATTTATTTATTTTATGTATATGAGTACACTGCAGCTGTCTTCAGACGCACCAGAAGAGGGCATCAGATCCCATTACAGATGGTTGTGAGCCACCATGTGATTGCTGGGAATTGAACTCAGGACCTCTGGAAGAGCAGTCAGTGCTCTTAACCACTGAGCCATCTCTCTAGCCCTGCAGCTGCCTCTTGTTCTGCTCTCCTGCACCATGCTTTCTCTGCTTTGATAATATGTGTGTTGTTGGATGGTAAACCACAATAAACCTTTCCTCCCTAAGGAATATATAAATAATATCATATATAAAAATTATATATATATTGGGGGGGGGGTTCAAGACAGGGTTTCTCTGTGTAGCCCTGGCTGTCTTGGAACTCACTCTGTAAACCAGGCTGGCCTCAAACTCAGAAATCCACCTGCCTCTGCCTCCCAAGTGCTGGGATTAAAGGAGAGCACCACCACTGCCTGGCTTTTTATTGATGTTTCTAAATTAGCTTACAAAGTAGCAGCTCTCCTTAGGCTCTTGCACATATCTGTTGTTCCAGTTAACCTCCCCACACTCCTCTGCTTCGTTCCCCCCATCCCTGCTTAAGCCTTTCAGCCCAGTGTTGCCCACTTTCATATCACATGTATTCTATTATTTTTTTAAAATAAAATTTGATTGTTAGAGAATTTTAGAGAAATGTTCCATATAACAGTACAAATCAATACAGTACTTCTAATGAACAGTTTACCAGCAAGTACCAAAGTATAAATTGATAAAAATTTTATCTAGTAAACTTATTTCTAAAAATTTATGTTGACAAAGATATGTATGTACTGTGGGATATCTATGACAGTATTATATACAATGGTGAATTATGAGAAACATGTCAAAATTAAATACAGAATTAATAATTATGAAATTACTTGTAGACATTTCTATAATAATTAAAATGCTATTTTTTGGCTAAAACTTTAGAAGCCAATACTATCATCATCTTATACTTTCACATTATAAATATGATTAAAATAAATTAAATCACTTTGTGAAAATATTATGCAATTGGAAATTATTTCTGACAGATCAACTCTTACAGTTTTATAGGACATTCATTTTTTTCTCCTTTGAAATGACAAAGGAAAGTTGACTTCAGTCAAAATAGCACACAACCTAATCTCATAAATCACACATTTAATGTTACTTGTTTTCAGTAGGTTTTGAAAACCTTACTACTGTCACACCCAACTAGAAATAAGTTGACAACTCCTGACTAAATTCAGAGGAAATAAATACTAGTCTTCTAAAATATACATGACTCATCTCCCTAATGTGAACATAAAATTCAAATACCTCCAATTTCCTCCCTTGAAGATATGTTAGCTTCACTCTGAGCAAAGAGCAACATTCCTTTGCGTTTCCCAAGGCCATTGCACTGAGACTCATCAGATACCTGTAACACTTGCTGAAGTTACCCCTTAAATATTTCTAGTTCTATAGTGACTATTTCTGTAAAGAATGAAGTGTGGGATTTTTTTTAGGACATTTAAGTTTTTTAATAGTTAAATCACAGATATAGAAAATAAAAGAATTCAAAGTATTAGCAACAAATAAAATTGTACCAGTGGAGTTTGGTAAAATTCTATAAAATTATAATCATTTCAATTATAGTCACTGTTTAAGAATGCTTTAGAAAACAAGCCCTTGAGTCCTACCTATCCCTCTGAATGTGTCACTTACCTGAACTGTGCCATATTTGTGTATTTTAAATGTATATTATTATTATACTACTTGCAATTTTTAGAGCATAGATGTTCAGAATTGAGAGTTCATCTTGGTAGATTTTTCCTTTGACCAGTATGAAGTGTCCTTCCTTATCGTTTTTGAAAACTTTCGGTTGAAAGTTGATTTTATTCGATATTAGAATGGCTACTCCAGCTTGTTTCTTGGGACCATTTGCTTGGAGAATTGTTTTCCAACCTTCCACTCTGAGGTAGTGTCTGTATTTGTCACTGAGGTGTGTTTCCTGTATGCAGCAAAATGCGGGGTCCTGTTTATCTATCCACTATGTTAGTCCATGGCTTTTTTTTTTTTTTTTTTTTTTTTTTTT
>JADRCH010000104.1:4025816-4114773 GCA_019843965.1 Rhynchomys soricoides | reverse complement strand
TTTTTTTTTTTTTTTTTTTTTGGTTTTTCGAGACAGGGTTTCTCTGTATAGCTCTGGTTGTCCTAGAACTCACTTTGTAGTCCAGGCTGGCCTCAAACTCAGAAATCCACCTGCCTCTGCTTCCCAAGTGCTGGGATTAAAGGTGTGCGCCACCACTGCCCGGCTAGTCTATGGCTTTTTATTGGGGAATTGAGTCCATTGATGTTAAGAGATATTAAGGAAAGGTGATTGTTGCTTCCTGTTATTTTTGTTTAGAGGTGGAATTATGTTTGTGTGGCTATCTTCTTTTGGGTTTGTTGAAAGATTACTTTCTTGCTTTTTCTAGGGTGTAGTTTCCCTCCTTGTGTTGGAGTTTTCAATCTATTATCCTTTGTAGGGCTAGATTTGTGGAAAGATATTGTGTAAATCTGGTTTTGTCATGGAATATCTTGGTTTCTCTATGTATAGTAGCCTGGGCTGGCATTTGTGTTCTCTTAGGGTCTGTATGACATCTGCTCAGGATCTTCTAGCTTTCATAGTCTCTGGTGAGAAGTCTGGTGTAATTCTGATAGGTCTGCCTTTATATGTTACTTGACATTTTTCCCTTACTGCTTTTAATATTCTTTGTTTAGTGCATTTGGTGTTTTGACTAGTATGTGACAGGAGAGATTTCTTTTCTGGTCCAATCTATTTGGAGTTCTGTAGGCTTCTTGAATGTTTATGTTCATCTCTTTCTTTAGGTTAGGGAAGTTTTCTTCTATAATTTTGTTGAAGATATTTACTGGCCCTTTAAGTTGGGAATCTTCGCTCTCTTCTATACCTATTATCCTTAAGTCTGGTCTTCGAATCGTGTCCTGGATTTCCTGGATGTTTTGGGTTAGGAACTTTTGGCTTTTTGTATTTTCTTTGACTATTGTGTCAATGTTTTCTATGGTATCTTCTGCACCTGAGATTCTCTCTTGTATTCTGTTGGTGGCATTCTATTATTATTGTCTGATTTTTTTTTTTTTATCATAGTTAGGGTGTGTGTGTAGGTTTATCATAGCAAAGATAACTAGTGCAGACAGACAGAAGGAACAAGCCCAAATCCATCAAATGATAAGCAAATAATCAGATTTTGGTCATTCACACAATGGACCGACTTCATGTGCCCAAAGAGTAAATAATCAGATTACGATCCATTCACACAATGGAATAACGCTCATCTGCACAATCAATTGAGGTGCTGGCCATGCTGTAACATAGACAGACCTTGGAAATATTATACTGAGACAAAGTTCTTAGAGAAAAAAAATGCCGCTTGTATGAAATACCCAGAATAAGCAAATCCATACAGACAGAAAATAAATGAATGGTTGTCAGAGAAATGGGAATGGGGAGTTGAAGTGGGAATATTAAAGAAGAGAACTGGCTCTTACCTGTGCTCAGGCCAGCAACCTGTGGGTGGGCCTCAGCAGATCTCCCTCTCTCAGCCCGCCAACTCTCCGGAGCTGAGACCCGTGGCAGATCTCTGCCACCAGGCTCACACAGTAACTGCCTGCCCCACGGTCAGCCATCTCAACACCCAATTACCAGGTAGAATTAAAACTCTTAAGCAATCAGATTTATGTACCAATAAAAGCGCAGTTTTCAAGATGCCAATCCAATAATTTCAGAGCCATTTGATAATGATAAAAGCTTCCCATCTAGATTAGACAACTTATTCCAAACTTCTAACCTTTATGATAACATAACCATCAGTGGTGCTCCACCAGTTCACATCTGCTGCCATCTTGCGCCTCCCCTCCTCTCAGACTCTTTGTCCTGTACAACTCTTAGCTCCGCCTCCCTGTTCCCTGTTCAATCACAGGGCTCCTGTTGCCCTAATGTAATTGGACAGGGAAAATCCTGCAACAAGGAGTGTCCACCAACCGTATGGAGTATTTTTCTGGGAAGACAGACACAGTTAGTAGATAGTGTGATGATTGAATGATACTTTAAACATACTAAAAACAACTGGATTTTGCTCTTTTAAACCATGAAACTCATACTATGTGAATTTCGTTTTTTAAAAATTGTGAATCAGCCATTATTGTGTCTACCTGTTATTCCATCACTAGGGAGGTAGAGGTAAGACAGTAAGGGGCTTGGGGCCAGAGCCTGGATGATAACTCAGCTGTTAAAAACACTGGTCCTGGGCTAGAGAGATGGCTCGGTGGTTAAGAGCACTGACTGCTCTTCCAGAGGTCCTGAGTTCAATTCCCAGCAACTACGTAGTAGCTCACAACCATCTGTAATGGGTACTGATGCACTCTTCTGGTGTGTCTGAAGACAACTATAGTGTGCTTATATACATAAAATAAATAAATCTTTAAAAAAAGAAGAAGAAGAAGTAGAGCACTGGTCCTCCAGAGGGCCCATGTTTGATTCTTAGCACCCACACGATGGCTCACAGCCATCTGTAACCCCTGGTCCAGGGGATCTGATGCCATCTTCTGTCCCCCATGAGCATGTCATGCACAGACATACATGCAACCCCATACACATAAAATAAATTTAAGAAAATAAAAAAAGAGTTTGAGGTGAGGTCAGCCTAGGCTGTGGAGTGAGACTGTATCTCAAAAACCAACCAACCAGCACACCTAATACCCTGCTTTTGTAAGAGATAATAAGCTCTGACTGGGCCTCACAGAAAGCCAGAATTGGCTTTCTAGAGTTAAACAGTTTAGCCTTTTCTTGTGAACAGTCAGGGCTAATGCGTTTATTTTCATTACTTTTCATTGGATATTATGTTGTTTGGGGGACTTAGATTTCCCTTTGCCTATGGGGTAGACAGAGAGCCCTGTTCACCTCCACAAGAACCATTTGTGTTTTCCATTTCAGAAGGTAAATACATTTGCCACGCTCACTGCCGGGATCTGCTACATCTGGACTATCCTCAGAATGGCAAGTGGCCGAGCTGCATGTCCACTTCTGAAGTAAGACACCCCAGCAAAAGGAATGGCCAGGTAGGAAGACAAGTCAATTGCTCCTGCAGTATTCTGAGCTTCAGGCCAGGCTGCCATTCACATGCGGGTAGAATGAACCCATGGCTCACCCTGGTAGCCTCAGCGGATCAGATCTGTGCCGACACTATTTCTTTCTTCAGGGTATATCACATCAGAAGCACAACTCTGGCTTATAATTTTACAAATAACACGGCAGTGTATGCCAACAGATTTGTCACAGAGCACAAAGCTTTAATCTGCCAATCACTCGTATGCTCAGGGTCAGTCTTGTTAAGAGGCGTGTTTTCTATGCTGACCAAACATGGAATTTGAATTTGTGATGGTTGTTTTTTCTTAGGTATTCATTGCCTTTCTGTCATTGTCATAAACACATGAACAAGGCAACTTATAGAAGAAAGAGTTTATTTGGGGGCAGACAGTTCTGGAAGGCTCGCGTCTATCCTGGCAGGGAAGCATGGCAGCAGGAATGGCGGCAAACACTCCATGCTGGTCCCTCCCATCTTGAACTGTAAGCATGAAACAGAGAGAGAAAACTTGAAGTGACACTAGAGTCTTTATCCGTCAAAGCCCGCCTTCAGTGACACACTGCCTCTGACAAGCCTCCGCCTCTTAAATATGCAGAACTATGCGGAACTACACCACCAACTGGGGACCAAGTGTTGTAGAAAATATTTAATTCTCTCACCTTTGGTTATTGGGTTCCCAGATGAAAGACACACCCACAGCTTTTATAATTACAGCAAGCCTTAATCAGCACAAGAGCTGGGCAGCTGCCTACCCTCCATGCTGTTCAAATCTACTTTCCTATCGGTGACCCTGAGTTATTACTTACTAGTTACTATGTTTCATCTGAGTTGCTTTTAACTCGGATCAGCCAGCCCTCAGGGCCAGGTTCTCATGCCAGACTACACCACCAACTGGGGACCAAGTATCCAAATGCCCGCAATTATGGGAGGCATTCCTCATTTTAACTCCTTGTCACATCTGATGAACCTGAGCATGCGACCATGCTGGGAGTCCATCTGCATGTGTGCCTCTCCAATTAGGCCAGGAGACACAGCTGTAATATAGGTGTGTCTAAGTCCTCAGCTGATGCCTTGAACTGCAAACAAGTCCCAAACCCTATTTACATATATTTTTCTATATGTGCATACCTACAAATTTTTCTTATTAATTAAGCATAATAAAAGGCCAACAATGACTAATAATGAAACATTATAATAAACGTTCTTTAAGCCAGGCATGGTGAGTTCACCTTTATAAGCATAAATCCTACCACTTGGGAATCTGAGGCAGGAGAATTAGGCTTTACAGTGAGTTCCAGGACAGCCTGGACTACAGAGTGAGACACTGTCTCAAAAATATGGCAACAGTAATGATTTTTAAGCTCAGGAAATTACTGATTTCTGAAATCTTGCACCTAATATCTCCAGATCAAGCTTGTCTCCGGGTAACTAAAACCATGAAAAATGGGAACAGCTGAGAAGTGACATTAGTTAGTGGGGATGGTGGCCTGCTAACGGGCCTCAGCTGGTTCCTGTCAGCACCCTAGAGCCTCTCTGTCCTCTGTACCTGCTGAGATTCCAGAAGCTCCAGAATAGGACAAAAATGTCCACCCCTCTGCAAACACTGACATCCCCTCTCCTGACATGTCAGTTTCTCACTAAAAGGCCGCTATTTTTTTCCAAAATCTGGGCACTAGCTTTAAGTGATCTTTCAGTATCTTGTCTGAAGTTGCGCAACACCGTCCAGCCTCCTTTCCATGTAAATGGCACTCTTTGGAACCAATATGATCACTCTCCCTGGCCCCTAACCAACACGGAGCACAAAAGACCAAATACACAGCTCAGCCCTTGTTCTTTGCTCACAAAACTGACTCTTGATCAGAACCATCGAGGCTGTTTTGAAGAGTTTGTTCTGCATGTGTGGTTCCCATGTGGAGGTCCCCGCTCAGCTTAATTACACTTGGCAGGAGCAGAGGGAGCCCATGAAGAATCAGTAAGGGGCTTGGAATAATAACAGCCCTGCTGGCAGCCCAATGGCGTCGTTCTAAGTAGTAACGGATGATAGATTGCTTCAACTGCCTTGGGTGGAAGGTCCTGCAAGATGTTCCAGCCTTAACAACAGCTTCAGAAGACGTTCTCTTCTCCTAGAGACCAGAGTGGATTGGGGTTGCAGCTGGGTCCCTTAATAGGATGACTCAGAGGCCCTCTGCAGAGCTCCAGAGACAACAAGCATGCTTATTGGACTTGAGCACAAGTGTAAAGTTTAAACAAATGCTCCAGGAAGTTGCTCAAAGGGTATCCGCCTCAGCTTGAATGACTCACCTTCTTTTCTTAATGGACAAATACTGTTTGTGCATATCTAAAGGGCACAGAGGCAGCCCAGGGAGGTAGGGTCCACCTTTAGTCCCAGCACTCAGGAGGCAGAGGCAAGGGATCTCTTCCATCTCTGTGTGAGTTTGAAGCCAGCCTGGTTTACATAGTGAGTTCCGAGACAGCCAGGGCTTCGTGGAGAGACCCTGTCTCAACACCCCACACCCCAAAAGGCATAGTCCTAATTTGCTACATGCATATGATGTGGAGTGAGCAAATCAGGGAAACTAGTATGTTTAGCTTCTTAAATAGTATCTCTCTGGTTTTATGACGCTTCAAATGTCTCTCTTTTTGTTCTCTATAAGAGTGTAACAGCTGGGCAGTGGTGGGGCACGCCTTTAATCCCAGCACTCGGGAGGCAGAGGCAGGTGGATTTCTGAGTTCGAGGCCAGCCTGGTCTAGAGAGTGAGTTCCAGGACAGCCAGGGCTACACAGAGAAACCCCGTCTCAAAAAACAAAACAAAAAGAGTGTAACTTTGTATCGATGGTTTTAAAGTAAAGGCTAGGAAGTTGGAAAGGTTGGTAATGTACATGCTCTGCATTCAGGAGTTTGGGTCCCCAGCCCTCACATAAAAAGCCTGGTCTGACAATGGATTCTGGGGATCCAAATTCAAGTCCCTATACGCATTCCAGACGTTTTACCAACTAATCCATCAAAATCTTGTGTTAAAACACTTTTCAACTCTAGGTCTTACTTTAAAAGGTCAGAGGGGATGTGGAGAGATGACTCAGTGATTTAGAGCCCTTGTTACTTTTGCAGAGGACTCGAGTTCAATTCCCAGTAGCCACATGATGATTCAGGAATATCTGTAACCCTAGTTCCAGAGATTCCAACCCCCTCTTCTGACCTCCTCAGGTACCAGGCAGGCTTGTGGTACCCACACTTATATGTAGGCAAAACACTGATGCATATAAAATAAATAAAGATAATTTTTCAAAATAAAATATATTTAGGAATGGGAATGTAGCTCATCTAGAACAATCCATGAAGCCCTGGGTTTCACCTTAGCACCATATTAAAAAAAACAAAATAGGTCAGTGGTGCGTACCTTAATCCCAGGACACAGGAAGCAAGAGGTTTGCCGCAGTTACATGGCGAGATCTCAGGGCAGCCTGGGCTACAGAGAAAGACTCTGTCTCCCCAAATAAAAGAAAAACAAAGATGTAAACTTGACCTGTAGTCTCAGCTGTAGAGGTGGAGGCAAGGGTCAGAAGTTCAAGGTTCACTGTAGAGGAAGTTTGAGGTCATCTCTGGGCTTCAGGCACTGGGGAGACAGTTCAGTCAGTGACGTACTTGCCTTTGCCTTGCAAGCGAAAAGACATGAGTTTGAGCCAGGGAGTCCATGACAAAAATGAGGGCATGAGCCGGGTGGTGGTGACACACGCCTTTAATCCCAGCACTTGGGAGGCAGAGGCAGAGGCAGAGGCAGGTGGATTTCTGAGTTTGAGGCCAGCCTGGTCTACAGAGTGAGTTCCAGGACAGCCAGGGCTACACAGAGAAACCCTGTCTCAGAAAAAAAAAAAAAAAAAAGAGGGCATGGTGACACACACTTGTAATCCCAGAGCTGAGGAGACAGAGACAGGCAGCTCCCCGGGGCTCACTGTCCAGCCAGACTAACCTACTTGATAAATTCCAGGCTGGTGAGAGACCTGATCTCCAAAATAAATAAATAAATAAATAAATAAATAAATAAATAAATAAATATTAATGTTTCTTGAGGAACAATACCAGAGGTGGATCTTTGACTTACTGACTACACACACACACACACACACACCTACCTGCATATACACAGAGACACTTAGTAACAAAAAACTCTAACATATTTAGTTATTCCCTAAACTTAGATTTTTTTTTAAAGATTTAATTATTTATATTACGAGTGCTCTATTTGCACGTATGCCTGCATGACAGAAGAGGATATTAGCTCCCTTTATAAATGGTCATGAACCACCATGTAGTTGCTGGGAGTTGAACTCAGGTCCTCTAGAAGAGCAGACAGTGTTCCTAACCGCTGAGCCATCTCTCATGAGCCATCATGAAACTTAGATTTTCATGAAACCTGATGTTCGCTTTCTACATTTATGGCTGTGAAGATTCCAAAACTCAAATCTGGCTGACTTTTGCAATGCACAGATTTCCTTACCATGGCATTAGGAGACAATTATTACAGAGAATTAGGAACCTGTAACGAAGTTTAAGAAGAAAAATGTTTAAACTTCCTGTCATCTCCCAAGTGGAGACACTTGCTCTGAATTCCTGAGTCCCTTGGATTCCTGTCATTTGTGACTGTCCACTGTTTAAGTTATTTCTTTGTAAAACTAGAATGGTATAGACAGAAAGACAGCCTCAGCTCTGCTCATCCCATTGTGAAAGCCTGACTTCCATGTTCTAATGCTTCATCTTAGACTTGATTGAACTATTTTAGGTTTCCTTGTTGTTTCTTAATGTTATAAATAAAACTGCAGTAATAGTATCTTCTTTTTATTTTTTATTTTTTATTTTGGAGATAGGGTCATCATATCTAACTCAGGCTGGCTAGGATTTCCCGTGTAGCCCTGACTGGCTGCATAGTCACAGTCCTCTTGGATCAACTTCTTCAGTGCCAGGATTACAGGCATGCACTACCGCTGCACTCAGGAATATTGTTTTTATGGAAACATCTATCCCTATTTTCTACTCTGTTCCTCTGTGCAGGTTCCTGAGGGAGATTTACTTGGTCCTGATCACTATTGGCTCTCTTTAAAATGTCCATTATTTTAAATTACGTGTCCACGAGTGATTTGTGCCTGTGAGGCCAGCAACATTGGATGCCCCTGGAGCTGGAGTTATAGTCAGTTGTGAGCTGAGCCATGTGGGTGACAAGAATCAAATTCCAATCTTTTGCAAGAGCAATGTACACTCTTAACTGCTGGGCTGTGTCTCGAGTCACCCCCTCCCAAAACACGTACTTCCAAATTCATAAACAGAATGAATATCATGTTACACCCTTACCAGCTGTGGTGGATTGAATAGGTATAGCCTGCATCAGACTTGTGTGTTTGAATGTTTGGTTCATAGGGAGGGGCACTGTTAGGAAGTGTGGCCTTGTTGGAGAAAGTGTGTCACTTGCGGGGGCGGGCTTTGAGATCTGACATGCTCAAGCTCTGCCCAGTCTCTCTTCCTGTTACCTATCTGTTCCGAATCTGGCTGTAGTTACTCTTTGATAGCCCTCAGCAGCATGTCTGCCATGCTCCCTGTCACGATGGTAATGGATTAAACCTCTGAAACTGTAAGCTGGCTCCCAGTTAAATGCTTTTTTTTATAAAAGTTGACTTCGTCATGGTGTCTCTTCACAGCAATAGAACAGTGACTGAGACACTAGCTTCCTGCACAACCATTTTTAAATTTTATCTTTTTTTTTTTTTTTTTTTTTTTTGAGACAAAGTCTCACTACGTAGCCCTGGCTGTTCTGGAACTTACTCTGTAGACCAGACTGGCCTTGAAATCAAACAGATCGACCTGTCTCTGCTGCCTCCTGAGTGCTGGGAGTAAAAACATGCACCACTCACTATGCCCAATTCATAAGCATGTTTTAAAATTTAGGATCAGATGCATCTAATCCCAGCTACTCAGGAGGCTGAAGTAGGAGGATCACTTGAGACCCTGAGTTCAAGACAGACTGAACAGGGCAAAATCTCATCTCAAAAAGCAAATGAGATATTAAGCTAAAAGACCAAATTCATATAAATACTAAACTCCATTTAAAAATTCAGCCACTTCAGATTTGGTGGGCAGGATATAAGACATGATAGAGCAGTTTAATCAATTGTAATTGTTTTTAGACTGGACAGCCCTGTTGTGTTTGTGGCGCCACCATCAGAGGGCGCTCTAACACTAACGCCTTCCGCTGCGATGTTGGTCAGTTTCCCGTGAAAGACAGACCTTAAAGGCTACAAGTGCTGAGTGCTTAGGACGAAGGTTTAGATTCACGACCCGGTCGCTATCATCACTAACGTGAATGTTCAGAAAGACTCTGAGTGCTGTTCAGAGAACCTTGGGTTCACACATGCAACAAGTGTAAGGTATTTCTAAATGGATTTTTCCCCTTGCTTGTGCACGCATGAGCGCATACGTGCGCATACATGCAGGAAGGGGGCATATGCGCCACAAAGCACATGTGGCGTTCCCAGGACAGCTTTGTAAAGTTGGTTCTTTCCTTCCAGTGGTCAACCTCAGGAGCCGGCCCTGTGCAGCATCACCTTTATGTACTGAGTCATCTGGCGGACCCTCAGCATGAAATATTTCCAATGTTTACAAATGATATCAAGTTTACAACTGAAATCAAGGTTTAGAGAGGTTAAGTGACTTTTATGAAACAAGGAAAAGATAAGCATTTTTTATATCCAGGCTCAATCCTCCACTAACTCTGTTCCTTCTCTCTTTTCTCTTCTCCAACCAGCACTCCAAAAGTACAAGGTTCCGCTTTTAAAGGAGGTGGGAGGGAGAGTGGGGGTGTTGCCTCGGGCTAAAACATTTGCCCAGCACATGCAAGGCTCTAAACCGAATCCCCAGTACCTCAAAAACCAACTAATTTTTAAAAGGGAGGCTAGAGATGTAGCCTAGCTGGCAAAGTGCTTGCTTAGCGTCAGTCGGGGCTTGGCACCGGGGAGGTAGAGTCAGGAGGATCAGTAGCTCATGGCCAGAAACCGATGCTGTGTGCACCGAAGTCCAATATTCTCTGTCAGAGGCCCCTAAATACAGGAAGGAGAGGGCTAACTCCAGGAGCAGAGCCCATTGCTCCCTAGTCTGCTAGTCCCTAAAACGATGAGGCACTCTGTTCTCTGTTCTCCAATTACCTGGGTAAATGTCTAAAGGTTTCTCTGAAGAACGGCTGTAAGGATGATAACTGTAGGTACTGGCCCTTGTGGCCCTTCCTCTTTTGGGGCCCCTGTCAGTCAGCAGGGTTTGAAGGGATGTGGTCTTCCTCTGGTATAGATACAGCACTCAAAGGTCTTGTTCCTGGGAACACACACTGTTTTAACTAACTCATAAGTCCCATGGGTCATGGCCCCTGGCCTGCCCCTTTGCCCACAACTAGACAATAATAGCATTGCGGTCTAGTGGCAACCTGAGACTTCAGTGGCACCACCTGGCCTGTATTTCTTCGGGGCCTCGTCATATTCATGGATATCAATGAGCCCAGTCCATGACAGTGGCTTCTACCCTCAGTCCTGACCTAAAGGGAAGAGCCACTCCCAAGCTTCTTAGAGATGATGGTGCCCGTGTTGAGTCCTGAAGGCCTTAGGGACTGCAAACCTTCTGGGTCCTCCCAGATTCATCTTCCTTGGCTTCTAAATTCCTTCTCGTTTGCCAGGGCCACAAGTGTTCCCACTTTGCTCAGCATGGTCAATTATTTCCCTAGGCTTTGAAGAGTCACCTTAACACTGTGTTGGATTTGTCTTCCGGAGCCCTTTAGTTATGAAATCCCATGTCTCACTCTGAGGCAGCCTCTCGGGAAGGGATTCTTTTTAGAAAGACATTAGTGTGTTGGAGAAATGGCTCAGTGGGTAAGAGCACCTGCAAAGGATGCATAAGGATCCGAGTTCTGATCCCTAGCACCCATGGAAAAAGCTGGGCATGGCCTTGTGTGTGCCAGTATGCCAGCACTCTGGGGCAGAGACAATAGAACTGATTGTTGGGGCTTGTTGGCGACCAGTTTAGCTGTCAATTTCATGAGAGATCCTGTCTCGAGGGATTAAGGCAGGGGATGTTAGTGCAGGATACTCACTGTCTTTTCTTAGCCTCTAAGAGTACACACACACACACACATGAACATACATATGCGCTCACACATGGGCACACTCAAGTGTGCATGCACCTCCCCCATATACTGCAGATATGTACACCAAGAAGAGGTGGAAGAAAGCTTAGAACTATTTCTCAGAACATGCATTTAGCATGTGAAAGCCCCTGGCTTCGATGCTTTACACTGAAAAAAGAAAGAAGCAAAGAAAACTGTGAGAGAGAAAGCACAAGAGAGAATGAGAGCCAATGTATTCAGCTCACAGACATGGAGGCTCAGGCGCCTGGTGCAGCATGAGCCAGGCTGGTGCAGCATGAGGGGGGAAGACAGTGTCATAACCGCTCCACACATCATGTGAAGATGCGTGGTACACAGGAAACCAGAGCAGGTAGGCCAAGAGTAGCATCTCCCAGTAACCTTGCCACCTAGGTCCCCACCCTCCAAATGTCTCAACATTGCTACACTGGGCACCAAGCTTTTAGCACAGGAATGAACCTTTAGGGTGCAAACCATCATAAACTGGGCCTGTAATCCCAGCTACTCCAGAAGATGAGGCCCTGAAGTACAGAATGAGTTCAAGACCACCCTGAATAACTTAGTGAACTTTGTCTCAAAACTTAAAATCAAAAGAAGGCTATCACTCGGTGGTAGAGTGTTTGCCTAGCACACACAAGGCCCTGCCTGGGTGAGGTCCAGCTCTCTCTCTCTCTCTCTCTCTCCTCTCTCCTCTCTCACACACACACACACCACACATTCAATGTAAGCACATACATATATACCACATTGCATATACACAGGGGCACATTTACACATAGAGATACACACATTCACACAAACATGTGCACACGTACATACTACGTCTCTTATATACAGACAGGCACACACTTACACACTCCATCACACACACTTGCACACACAAAAACGTGCACACATATATACTGCATCACACACACACACACACACACACGATCTAGATCTAGAACTTGTCTATTTCTCTGATTCTGGCTTCTACCATTGCATGCTCCATCATCATGTCCCCGATGCCCTTGCCCTGTTCCTTACATATGTAGGCTCAGTTGTAAGGTCCTTTACTTTTCTTTCTTTCTTTTTTTTTTGGGGGGGGGGGAGTTTCAAGACAGGGTTTCTCTGTGTAGTCCTGGCTGTCCTGGAACTCACTCTGTAGACCAGGCTGTCCTTGAACTCAGAAATCCACCTGCCTCTGCCTCCCGAGTGCTGGGATTAAAGGCGTGCGCCCGGCCGGTCCTTTACTTTTCAATCACCTGTAATAGTCCCCCCAGACCCTTTCAGTACTTGGTCCTTGATTTCAGTCTCAGTTCAAATATCACCTTCTCACCGAGGCCTTCCCTGACTCCCTAAACTGAGGCGACCTCTATTCCTTCTCTCTGCTGCAGCACGGCCCTGGACCATTTTCTTCATATCCGTTGGCATCGTGTGGGCTTGCTCTGTTTGTTGCTTACTCCTCTACCTACAATGTACTTCTGTCACGGAAGGGGCTGTGTCTGTTTTCTTCACTGCAGTCCCCATCCCAGCCTGCCACAATGGCTTCTGGAAACTGCACAGGGGCTGAGCTGAATCCTGCCTTCCATTTCCGCTGTTTCTTTATGTATCTGCTGTCTCTGTGGAATCTGGTCATTGCTTTAGAATTTTGGCTATTGATACACAGTATCCTGAACGCTAGGCTTTGTCTCACATATCCTCAGTCTGATGTAACAGTTTCAGTTTTCAACTGATAATCAATATTTACTATTTGGCAATGAAGACTGTGTAATTTCCAAAGCAAACAACAGAAGGGCCTTCACTCTTGGTTACTATTAGCCTCACTTTCTTGGAGTAAGTGCTGCTTTCCTTCCTTAGTTTTCTTAGATTCAGGAAATCCTTCTCTCCAGCCGGGCAGTGGTGGCGCACGCCTTTAATCCCAGCACTTGGGAGGCAGAGACAGGTGGATTTCTGAGTTCAAGGCCAGCCTGGTCTACAGAGTGAGTTCCAGGACAGCTAGGGCTACACAGAGAAACTCTGTCTCAAAAAACAAAAAAACAAAAAACAAACAACAACAGCAAAAACTTCTCTCCCGCTTTTTTTTTTTTTTTTTTTTTTTTGACAATGCAAACCTGGAGTTCTTAAGGAGAACATGAGAAAGAACTCTGAAGAGTAGGGGAGACCCCCATGGGAGGACTACTCTCCCCAGTACATACCTCTACATTGTCATTTCCAAGGGAGAAACAAACGTCCTTTAAGTCTTGATTTTTTTTTTTTTGCATATTTTAGTGAGCCCAGGTTAGACCCTACATGAGGAAGTAGATGGTAAATAAAAGCAAAAGGTCCTGGGAGCCAGAAGCAAGAGGTTGGTGCATGATTGAAGAAGCAATCTCTTGCTTTGGAGTTGGGAGTGTAGCTCAGTGGTTCTTGCAGCCCTAGCTGCAATCCTCAGCATTGGAATATGCTCCAGAACACACTTGTCTTTTTGCCCCAATTACTGACATCCAAAGGACGGAAGAGTTTTGTAGATGGAACTTTCTTACTAGAAAGATTGTTGTTACTATAGCAACATATTTGAAGCAGCGGACTGTATGGAGAATGGAGATCTATTTAACCTACAGCTTCGGATCCTGAAAGGCACAAACAGGCTCTGGCCTCAGTCTCCTTGACTTCGCCACACGATGGCGGAAATGCATATGTATCTCAGTGTCTGATTGATAATACACCTTCTCCCCAGAGGCCATCAGGATTGGCCAGAAGGACTTGATCTAATTTAATCACTTCCCAGAGGCCTCACCTCTGAACTCAGTAGGCAGTGGTTACGTTTCCTTATTTACACTGTTAACTTAGGATTTTGGAGATTAAACTCAACCATCAGCTATGGGAGGGGGGCCATCCTGGAACTCCATATCCAGAATATAGATGAAGGGAACTTTTCTAAGAATGTTCGGCATCCTAGACATTCGTGCCTTTTCCTCCGAGGACTGTGAACCATCTTGCTTTACATTTTTGTGTTTGTCATTTAATCCATTTGCGTGGCACTGGGGCAAAGCATCCGAGGAACACGATCCAAAACAAAACTCACTGGAAGCAAGACCACTGGCTTCAAAATTCGAGGTCCCATAGAGCCTGCCACCTAGCAGGCATCTAACAAGTCAGACTCACGGGGTCCTGAAAGGGTCCTGAACGACCCAGAGCACCACCGAAGGCTCAGTCACGACGCTTATTGCTATAATTATCAATAATTATACCAATTGCACAGGTGGAAAGGGGGCCAAGTCAGCAACGAACACATTCTCAGTTAGCCACATTGAGAGTTCTAAGAACGAATACCAATAACACTCCTGAATTTTCTTAGGCAGAGGCAAGGAGAACATTGGCTAGTGTGTGAAAAGCGCACCGTTATCAATACAGTCCAGAGGCGGTCACAGTGGCCTACACCTTTAATCCCACCACTCAGGAGGCAGAGGCAGGCCAGCCTGGTCTACTCAGTGAGTTCCAGGACAGCCGGAGCTACATAGTGAAACCCTGTCTCAAAACCAAATAAGTAGATAGTTTGTCCACTGACCTCCGCTCTAACACTGTTTCGTGTGCACAAAATAAACGAACACATACATAAATGCAATTTTAAAGTCTTTTTAAAGATGAAGCCCAGATAAATACTCACTTGCGCACACAGCGTCAGAAATGGAAGTTGCAATGCATGTTGCTCCCTATCTCCAGTAGGGTAGTGTTTCTAAGCTCCGTGTTTATCGCGTTGCCAGGTGGGGACCGAGGGCAAAAGGCAGTTGTTGGAGTGCTTAGGTCCACATTAAATGCAGCTTCATAGGCGTGGCTGCGACACAGGCTGCAGCGGCTGAGGTCGGGATAATTGATTCTCTCCTCCGGCAAGGCAGCAGCTGGGACTTGCAACTGTTGGGCAGATGGATTTCAAAGAGGCCTGGAGAGAGGAGACCTGTTGTAGAAACACAGTTCAGAGACAGACGCCTGGTGACGCCAGTAATTCCCCGCAGGCGGAACCTGAGTGACATCTGACTTGAACCTTAGAGAGTGATTCCTGGTCCTGCCTTTATCAGCTGGGACTGGATAAGGGCAGATACAGAGATGTGGCCGAAAGGTCCGGCCAGTGACCTCCAGACACCATTTCCTGTGTGGAGAGGCAGGACTTACCATCCCTAACTCTGCAGTATATCCCTCAGCCTCCCTTTCCTTGTGGCCAGGAACAGCCCTTACTCCCGATCTGCTCCATGCCCGGGGATCACTCTACACACTGAGCAGGGCTATGGTATCCCATGCTGTAACAGGAAAGGATCCTTGACCTTTTCCCCCTATCCCCCCGGTGACTGCTCAGGCCCATTGGGCCACCTCCTACACAGGCTTTAAGACTTCTCTGACATAGTTAACAAGCCCTGAAGAGTACCCAGCCTCTGGCCTTGCAGTTACGAGATAACATTTCTAAACAGGGTCTCAGTCATTTTTCTATAGCAGATTATCTGAGACAAGATAATTTCTAAAGAAAATAAGTTTAGCTCTTGGATCGGGATGCTGGAAGGACAAACCTGGGTAACCATACCTGTTGTGGGTGTCAGGCTGTGTCACACAATAGAAAGCAGAAGAGTGTGTGTGTATAACATCTCAAGTTCCTCCTTCGTAGACCATTAAGCCACAGCTCAGACTGAGAGCCCTCGGTGGCACTGCTTGCTTGGGAGATGTGTGTCCACAGGGAAACCCTTCAGAGGCTGACATGGAGGGCTTCCCTCCTCCCTCCTGCCCCACTGTACACCAGGAGGGCAAAATTGCAGCTTCTGCTCTAATTCAGCAGACTTCTGTGAGAGAGTCACTATACAGATTCCTTTGCCTTGTCCCTCAGAACCTTGTGTGGGTTTGTGTACACAGGGGTGTGTGTATATATCAGTGTGTATATATCACCTGCCTCTGCCTCCCCTAAGTGCTGGGATCAAGGGCATGTGCCACCACACCAAGCGAAATCTGCCATTTTTAACTACCTGCTTGCTTTTCATTTCTCCATTACCTCAGAGGGTGCCATGTGTCACAGGGCCGCTTTCCACAGCTGCTTCTCCTCACAGCTTGGTGAGCTTTGGTCTTCTCATTCCTGTCCCCCAGAACAGGAGCAGTGAACATGCTTCCAGTCCACTTAAGGTCTCATTCTCTCTCCTCCTAGCACCAAGGCCTAGCCATTCGGCCCCTGAAGCAGCCAGGTTGACTAGGAAGTCTCAGGAGGCCTAAGCTTTGCTTCCAGAGCAGATTTTTTGCTAAGGCAAGGTTGTGTCTGCTGGGATGTCCAGTGACCCAGACGTACAGCTGTATGTAAAATGACAGCCTCTCTCAGCCTCTCTCAGCCTCTCTCAGCCTCTCTCAGCCTCACCGTTACCACAGAAACCTCCAGTGTTCTTCGGAGCCAAGCTCTTTGCAAAGGTGCAGCAAGGCTCCCAGTCTGGCTGACAGGCCTGCCCCGGAGGCCCAGCTTGGCTACGCCAGCACAGGTTGGGTTTTAGCCTCTGCTTGGCCTCCAGCCTGCTTCTTTGTACAGTGTACTAACTGTGGTGCTGGCCCTTTCCCATGTGGCTGCTGAGGACTGTCTCCAACATCATGGTCTTCTTCCCACCTCTAATCTTTATCATTCTCAAGGCATAGATTTGGGGGGTCTTGGGGTGACCTGAAGTAATTTAAGAAATTTTTAAAGAAAGATTCATTTACTTATTTTATGTGAGTACGCTGTCACTGTCTTCAGACACACCAGAAGAAGGCATCAGATCCCATCACAGATGGTTGTGAGCCACCATGTGGTTGCTGGGAATTGAACTCAGGATCTTTTTTTTTTTTTTTTTTGGTTTTTCAAGACAGGGTTTCTCTGTGTAGCCCTGGCTGTCCTGGAACTCACTCTGTAGACCAGGCTGGCCTCGAACATAAAAATCCACCTGCCTCTGCCTCCCAAGTGCTGGGATTAAAGGCGTGCACCACCACTGCCCGGCTACAACTTTAATTTTGAAAGATAATCTTCACATTAAAAATTCAGGGTCTTGGGCAGGCCGGGTGGCTCAGTGGGTGACTCACCGGGTAATGAGGCTTGCTGCCAAGTCTTACTACCTGAGTTTGATCCCTGGGAACCAGGTGGCGAAAGCAGAGAACTGACTTCCTACAAGTTGCCCTTTGACCTCTACACGCACACCCACACATACATGTGCAAGTGTGTGTACACACACGAATAAATATATAAATTTATTTAAAAACACAGCTCCCCCCATACCACATTTGCCTTTTCCTCTGCTTACACCTCGGGCTCTGGCTCTCTGAGGCTCGCTCTGACTGTTCTCTCAGCTGCTTCTCCTCCGCTTTGGCTCTTTCTGACTTTGTCCCACGGAGTGCACAAGCTGGGGAGGATAGCTTTCTGGACTTAATCTTTTCTTTGAAACCAATACCCCCAGCAGAGACTTCGTCTTTACAGACGGTTGGTTTAATTAAAATGTGGACAGAGCTAATGACACACATTGCTTCTCTTGCAAGGCTTGTGTTCAGTGTTACCCTAAAACTGATGTTCAGTGGTGTCCAAGTAGGAGGACAGATGTTTTGGCTCAACCCTGACTCCACTGTATTTCTCATCTGGGAATGATGATATTATCAAGGGACAAATAAGGCTGAACTCAACACCATTCTTGACCTCATTTCTGATTTATGGATTCTTCCTGTGACCACGCGATCTGAAGAGAAGTCAGGTCTCTGAAATAGGTTTTGAATTTTAATATCTTTTCATACTGGGTTCTTTCTTTGTCAAGCCACAATCCTGTAGCTGGCATAACTTGCTGACTAGAAACTAGAAACATACTTTTCTCCAGCAGGCAGAAACAAAGGGGAAATTTGTCTTTCTGAGAGCTGCTTAGAGGCCTGCACCCGCCCCCACCACTCCCTATGTAAAGGAACAGCCTGCAGGAAACTCAACCCTGCCTCTGACTGTGCGCCAGTTGTGGCTTTGCTCATGGGGCTCTTGTGGAACAGAACAAGCAAGGCTCCTGTCAGCATGTGAAGTGGGCTCTTCTGCCTCAGAGGAAAAACTGGAAACAACCCTTAACCCTCCAGTCCCTCATCATCTGGCCACTGAGGGTCCAGATTAGAAAGAATTTAGTGTCTGGGAGCGTAGTTTAGTTGGTAGAGGACTTGTCTAGCTGCACAAAGCCCTTGACTTAATCCTCAGCACCACATAGACGGAGCTGAGGGTTACAGGTTAGGCACACCTGTAATCCCAGCTGTCTGGAGGAAGAGGCAAGAGATCGGAAGTCTAAGGTCATCTTCAGCTGCATAGCAAGTAAGAGGGCAGCTTAGACCTAAGACCCTTTCAAAAATAACTTTTTAATTAAGGGTTTAGAAAACATCATTAGAAGTTTTTGCTTGGGGGCTGGAGAGATGGCTCGGCAGTTAAGAACCCTGACTGCTCTTCCGGAGGTCCTGAGTTCAAATCCCAGCAACCACATGTGGCTCACAACCATCTTTAATGGGATTTGATGCCCTTACAGCTACAGTGTATTTATATACATAAAATAAATAAATCTTTGGGCTGGAGCGAGCGGGGTGGAGAGAGAAGGAAGACAGCAATGGTGTACTCCTATACATAAAAATAAATCTTTAAAAAAAAAGAAGTTTTTGTTTGTTTTTTGTTTTTCTGTGTGTTTTTTGTTTGTTTGTTTTTTTGCTTTAAACTCTGCCCATATCTCAACTCTTTAGAAACAGATCACACACACACACACACACACACATCACACTGATGTCATCTGGAAGCATTTTCCTGACACATGTAAATATTTATCCCCCAAGAGACTTTCGAACTGCAGAATAGTTTATATCCGTGTGTACCCTCTGGAGGTTAATCACAGCTTAGGGGACACCAGGAGGGGTCCCTTACTAATTACCAAATGAGGAAGAGGATTCTCAAGTTCATGAGCAGAGGGGACTCATCACTGGGAAGCCTGTGCAGGAGTGGGAAAGCAAAGTGGGTGTTGAGTAGACAAAATTCCACCACTGGGCTTCTGAATTTCACACACAATGGAAGGAAGTTTCCCTGAAATATCCTTAAGAATAACGGTATGGAGCTGGGATGCAACTTGGCTGGCCGGAGTGCCTGCTGAGCGCACAAGAAGCCCTTGGGTTCCAGCCCCAGCATTGGAGAAAATAGACACGACAGCTCAAACCTGAAATCCCAGCATGGGGCATGGGGTGGGGTGTGAATACCGTAGGATCAGGAGTTCATGATCATTGGTGCGTGGGAGTTCAAGGACAGCCTGGGATACTTGAGACACTGTTTCGAAAAGAAAGAAAAAAACCTTTCTCTAAGCCTCTTCCTGCTCCCGCGCTTCATAATGGCATGCTGCGGGCGCGGGCCCCGGGAAAAGCAAGGGACTGTCAGCCTTCAAAGTCAGGATTTAATAGGCCGCCTGGCAACAGGAAATGAAAACACTCCCCTCTACCCCATTCCCCTGGAGCAAGCCAGGAAGCTTCATGGTCACCTGGCAACACAGAGGAAGTGTAAGCCCCAGTGAGCTCTGAATGGCTGGGCTGGGCGTGGGGCAAAAGGTTTCCTGCTCACTCAGCTCTCTGCTGCACTTTTTCTTTAAGACACCTGTGTTTTTTGGCTGTCAGGACAGGAGACCATGCCAAGCTTTCTGGCAGAGCCTTTGCTCTGGCAATGATGGCACATTAGTCATTCCTAGTAATTAACTCGTATCACAGTTCGGTGGGAGAGATCCTAGCGGCTTTCTTTGCCTCTCTCCCCCATCATGTGTCGCTATGGCCTCTCTCCCCGGCCCCTCCTACGCCAATTCCCACGTGCTTGGGCATGCCCAGTTACATATAAATCCAAACCTGGGGTCAGGACAGTGAGGGCAAGTGGCAGTTTTATTTATTTCCTTCTTATTTATCGCGGCAACCAAGGCTTGACCCTGCGCCTCCAGGACAAGCAATGATTTTTGAAGTTTTGCTGATGCCAGAATCAATGGCCCTATTGTTTTTGAGAGACAGAGGGCAAAGGTTCTTCCACCAAGCCCAGAATTCACAGGGCCATTTGCAAGTTTCCCTTCCCTTTGAGTTAGGTTCTGTGGTAATTTCCCCTTTGTCACAAAGAATATAGTCGATAGTCATAGATTTGAGTGTACGGTTATTTTTTGATGTTTTCTTCCCTTTGGAATATACTATGGGCTGATTTGAGCCATAGTTTTAGGCCCCAACCCTTTATGTCAATGGTCTCAACCTTCCTGTTACCCTTTAATGCAGTTCCTCATGTTGTGCTGACCCCCACCCATAAAATTACTTGTATTGCTACTTCATAACTATAATTTTGCCACTATTATGGATTGTAATGTATATGTGTATGTGTGTGTGTGTGTGTGTTTTCTGATGGTCTCAGGTGACCCCTGTGAAAGGATCATTCGATTCCGCAAAGTGGTCACCACCCACAGGCTGAAAACAGCTGCCCTATGTGACAGTATTTGAAACTGGAGCATATGGCAGGTAATTACGATTAATAAGGTCACAGGAACAGGCCACCTCACAACGGAACCAGGGCTGCTGGGTAACCAAGTGCCAGAAGTTATGCTTAACATTTGTGGGCCCTGAGTTTGATCACTGGCACCAAAATAAAATTAAAGAGATACCGGGCCTCTCTCTAGCCCCTTCCCTCTCTCCATTGCCCCCTCCCCCACATGTATAGGGTATCCGAGACAATTGCTTTCTCTAAGCCAGTACACTGAGCCCTCTCCAGAACCCAAGAAGGCTGGTACATCTGTCTTAGACTTCCAGACACAAGAAGTTTGAAAAACGGATTATTTATTTATTTATTTGGTTCTTGGAGACAGGGTTTCTTTGTGCAGCTCTGGCTCTCCTGAACTGGCTCTGTAGACCAGGCTGGCCTCTAACTCAAGAGATCTTTCTGCCTCTGCCTCCCCACTGCTGGGATTAAAGGCCTGCGCCACCACCTCCTGGATGAGAAAATGGATTTCTGACTTTCGAGTCACCCAGTTGGTGGTGTTTTCTTAACACCCCAAGCTGACTGCTATGGCCTATAAGCTTTCTGAGAGGACCAGCTTCAACAGTTCTGCCTACCGCTGAATCCCAGCATCACACCCGGAGCCTGAGCTATCGTTGAGGTCCCATAAATATCAAGCAAAAAACCCTTGAATAAGCTGAAGGAGCCATGGGGCTATGCCCAGTGCTTTTATCTAACAAACGAGGGGGAAGAGGTTAAGTTATACCCAAGCCTGTGAGCTGTGTCTTCCTGTTTTGTATCTATAAAGACGGAGTTCTTCAGTGAATTCCAAAGTCTTAGTTCAGCTTTCATTTTGTACTAAAGAACTAAGTGAAATGCGGGGTGTAAATAGCAGCTAAGATGTAAGGAGGGCCTCAGTTCACTGAATGCTTGCTAAGACTTCATTGCCACTCACCAGCCTCCTCTGGAATAGCTTTTGCAGGGCCCGTTTACCAGCCATGGGAAGTAAACTCAGAAGTAGTATTGTTCAATCAGATTAAAGTTTCACAGGTGCCCAAACTGTTCTGCACGTTTTACCTGTATTTATAATTGAATTTGGGGCTGGAGAGATGGTTCAGGTGTTGGGAGTGTTGGCTGCTCTTCTAGAGGATCTGGGTTCGATTTCCTGCATGCACATGGTGGCTCACAAGCGTCTATAGGATACAATGCCCTTTTTGGCCGTTTAGGGCATCAAACACACATGTGGTGTACAGACATAAAGGCAAACACACATACACATAACATAATAAAAACATTTTCATTAAAAATGCATTTAGCCATTTAATCTCAGCATTCCTGTAATCTCAGCAATCAGGAGATAGAGGCAGGTGGATGTCAGTGAGTTTGAAGCCAGCCTGATCTACAGTGTGAGTTACAGGACAGTTAGAACTACACAGAGAAACCCCCCCCACACACACACAAAGTGTAACATTATAAAACGAAATTAAATATATCAATTATCCCCACCCCAATTTTCTCGCCAGCTAAACCTCAGCAATCTTTTATAATTCTTTTCTTTTTATTTTCTTTGCAGTCCTGTAGATTAAAATCAGGAGCTTGAGAATGCTAGGCAATCTCAGGCAATTGTAAAAATCTTACAAATTAATCAGAAACTTTATTTGGCCCAAGAGGGGCCAGGAATAACTGAGACAGATTTGAAGAAAACAAAAAACGGGGGCGTCTTTTTCATAGAAATCAAACCACTGTGATTAAATCTGTGATATCAGCTCACAAATAAACAGTAGACGCCACACAGAACCGAGAGCTTAGCCTGGCGCCCTGACGATCATGCATAGTCCTCGTTACTAAAGGAGTTGAAACAGAAGGCTCACCTGAGCCAAGAAGTTCAACTCCAGCCTACCGTAAGTTTAGAAAGCACCTTACACACCGGGCAGTGGTGGTGCACACCTTTAATCCCAGCACTTGGGAGGCAGAGGCAGGCGGATTTCTGAGATCGAGGCCAGCCTGGATTTCTGAGATCGAGGCCAGCCTGGTCTACAGAGTGAGTTCCAGGACAGCCAGGGCTACACAGAGAAACCCTGTCTCAAAAAACCAAAAAAAAAAAAAAAAAGCACCTTACACATTTATGGATGTTTAATGCTTTCTTTTATTTATATAACATTCATTCATTCATTCATCAAGACAAGGTCTCGCTGTATGGCTATATATGGTCATGTGTTCCTTATGTAGCCTAGACTGGCCTGGAACTCACAGAGATCCTACTGTATCTGCCTGCAGATTACCAGGATTAAAGGCATAGGCCACCATGCCTGGCCTTTTTTTTTTTAAGGCAGGACTCACTCTGTGCACAGGTTGACCTGGAATGATCTCCCCTTTCCTCAGCCTTCCATGTGTAAGTACTTAAATTCTTGATTTGTGGGGTCCCGAGCTTCATACTTATGAAGCAGTCATTCTATGACTGAGCTATACCTAGCCCTAACAGCAGTCTATATATTTTTCTTTTAGTGTGTATGGGGGGAGGGTACATGTACACATATACATGTGCACTTGTGTGCTGGCTAAAGGACAACCTTAAACGCCATCCTAAGGAACGCTGGCCACTTCCTTGGAGACAGAATCTCTTCTTGACCTGGAGCTCACCGATAGAGCTAGACTAACTCACAAACCCTGGGGATCTTCCTGTCTCCATCTCCCCAGCACCAGGAGAACAAGCTCGTGCCAGCGTGCCCATATCTTTACGTAGTTCTGAGAATGGAACTCAGATCTTCACGGTTGTAGGGCAAGCACTTACTGACTGAGCTAACTCTCCAGCAACCCTAACAGTCTTATTTTAAATCTAAATGTAAAAGCTAAAGCAAAAAAGAAAACAATTATACACCCCCCACCCCTTAGGGTAACAAAAGATATAAAGAGGACACGGAAAGCAGTGACCGTAGAGGAATTAGTTGACAGATAGGCTGTGAATTGGCTAAGTTAAGCCATAGGCCAGATCCGGCACCTGTTTTTGCAGATGGTTCTACTGGCGTACAACCCCTCCCACTCATTTGCATAGTTTCTATGGCTGCACAGCCCCGCCCACTTATTTACATAGTTTCTATGGCTCTTCTTACAACCTGGCAGAGTTGAGCATGTCAGACCCTGTGTGGTTAACAAAGCCTGAACTATTTCCTTGTTGGCCCCTTTTAGAAAGTGTTTGCCAGCCCTTGAATTAAACTAAATTAAAGTTAGGCGTATCAAATCATCAGGTGGCACAATTACCGAGACAGAAGAGCTAAGTCTCAAACTGGGAAAATCAAATACAGCTAAGAAAGGACTTCCGCCCAGTAGATCCAATGAACTCCTATAAACGAAGTTGGAAAAAAAGTAAAACAACCGAGCATAAATATGAGGAAAAAAAAAAGAGAGACCGAACAAATGTATATACCAGAAAACAAGGGACTAACAAATTTAGTGAAATGTTCTCAGCCATATCAGAAAATCAAACCAAGAGATTCCAAATCAAATCACATGGAGAGATACGGCTGTATACTCGCCAGAGTAACTGATTCTTGAAGGACTAAAACTGAGATCAAACATGGGGAGCAATTGGAGAACTCACATTCTCACAGACAGAGGCTGTGGTCGTTTACTTTTCTGCTGCTGTGATTAAACTACGGTGACCTAAGGGAACTTAAGAAAGAGAAAGCTGCCAGGTGGCTGTAGCAGGCAGTCCTGGAGACACACTGGTGGCTGCAGCTGCAGCACATGCTGTTAATCCCAGCATTCGGGAGGCAGGGGCTGAGAGTTTGAGGCTAGCCTGGACTACAGAGTGAGTTCCAGGACAGCCAGGGCTACACAGAGAAACCCTGTCTTGGGGGAGAGAGAGAGAGAGAGAGAGAAAGTTAATTTGGGTGATAGTTCCAGAGCGGTAAGAGTCAACCTTCATGCAGCAAGCAGCAGGGGCAAGAAGCTAAGAGATTACTGAAAACAGAAAACAGAGAACAGAGAAAGTACTGTGGGCTGTGTACTTTCAAAGGCCATCCCCACTGACATACTTCCTCCTCCGTCACGCCTTGTGAACCTCCCCAAACAGCGCCACTCACTGGAGACCAAGTGTCCAAATGCTTAAGCCTGTAGAGAGCCTTCCCCATTCAAACAATTCAAGAGGACAAAACAGCCCCCTTTGAAAAGTCATCTGGGCCAAGGCTGGTGGCCTAAGTCTTAGTTTTAGCTCTTCGAAGTAGATGCAGGAAGGTTAGGAGTTCAAGACCCTGCCTCAAAAGCACAAGACACTGGGATGTGTCTCCACTGAACTAGTGATTGTTTATCGTGCATAAAGCTCTGGATTCAATTCCTGGACTGTGTTAACTATGGCAGGATGGTGCTTACCTGTAACCAGACACCTCTGAAAGCGGAGGCAGAAGTTTTAGGCCGTCAAGATCAGTCTCAGATGCATAGAGAATTTGAGGTTAGTGTGGGCTACATGAGACCAGGTCTCAAACAAAGAGAAGAAACCACTTGGGTCAGCAAGATGGCTCAGCGGCATTTGCAGCCAAGCCTGATCTGGGTTTGATTCCAAACACCCATATAGTGGAAGTCCTCTGATTTCTACATATGTACCATCACAAGGACATGCGCGCGCGCGCGCACACACACACACACACACACACACACACACTAAATGAATACATATACATTTTTTAAAGATTTACTTCTAATTTTACTTACCTGTATGAGTGTGTGTATCTATGTGCGTGTATATCACTCGTGTGGGTGCCTGTGGAGGCCAAAGAGGTCATCCGATCCTTTAAAGCTGAAATTGCTGAGAACTAACTGCAGATGCTCTTAACCACTGAGCCATTTTTCAGCCCAGATTATTTAAATTAAAAATAGACAAAAAACTGGGTGTGTTGGTTCATGCCTTTAACCCCAGCAGAGGTGGGTGGATCTCTATGAGTTCAAGGCCAGCCTGATTGACATAGGGAGTTTCAGGATAGCCAGGGCTACCTGGTGAGATCTTATGTTTGGAAGTTCTAAAGATTGAACTCAGGGTCCTGCATTCCTTAGACAAGCCATCAGCAATGAGGAGTACACCCTTGCCATAATTACACTTAAGTGTATGAGTACACATGTGTGCACCATGTGTATTCAGTGTCCACAGAGGCCAGAGGAGGGTGCTGGACCCCCTGGGACTGGAGTGAGGTAGATGCTAGGAACTGAACCTGGATTCTCTGCAAAAGCAGTAAGCGCTCTTGCGCTTGGAGAGAGTGGAGCCATCTCTCCAGCCCCAGCTATTGGTGATAGAATAAAATTCTTCCTTGCACAACTGGTTTCACAGCATCCTGGATTCAGGAATCTCTAAAGGCCAGTAGATCTTTCAGGCATACTTCCTAAGGGCCCCGAGAGACATTCTGCTTGGTTTGGAAACATTCTCTTTGGACTCATCATGACCAATATTCAAAACTGGAACCAGCATTGCCAAAGTCCCAAGTTGGCGTCATACTAAGAGAAGACTTGGTGGAACCCACAAAGGCCAGCCGGGACCACAAAAGCTGTCACTGCCCCCTTTTGTCTGAGTTGATTGTCTGTTACTTTGGGGGGATCTTCCAAGTCATGTAGCTTGTTCGGTTAGCAGGCAACATGGGTTTTTGTTTGCTTTGCTTGTGAGAATTAGTTAGACAGGGTGAGATGGTGAGTTCCTGCTTATTTACAAGTTGTGCCTTTAAAAAATGTTTTTCTTGTTTTTAAAAATTACACATATGGCTGGGCAGTGGTGGCACACGCCTTTAATCCCAGCACTCGGGAGGCAGAGGCAGGCGGATTTCTGAGTTCGAGGCCAGCCTGGTCTAGAGAGTGAGTTCCAGGACAGCCAGGGCTACACAGAGAAACCCTGTCTCGAAAAAAAAAAAAAAAATTACACATTTGTGTGTGTGTGTGTGTGAGAGAGAGAGAGAGAGCGAGAGAGTGAGAGAGCATATTTGTGATCTCACATATGCATATGAAGGTTAAAGGACAACCTCTAGAAGTTGGTTTCCTCCTTCTGCCATGTGTGTAAAAGCATCTTTTATTCACCTGTTGTAGTTGTCCTCTCCAAGGCTAACTGCTTCCACCTGCTGACCTAGGCCCTGGAAGCTTCTGGCCTCTGTACAACCTTATCTAGAATGTTCTCAGCCCCTGAGACCTGCTGCTGAATACGCTCACCTTTTCTTGTTCTTTCTGGCTGGCTGCTTCATCTCAGCTGTTCTGGTTCAAACTCCTCTCCTAGCTGACTGATTCAATCTGGCTTTTTCTTGGCCTCTGAATTGATCTGCTTAGCCTCAAACTCTGACAGTCTGTTCTAATCTTCTGGCTCCTTCTCATTCTCTTGCTTATTCTGTCTTTGCCTGTGTCTAGCTTGTCCTTTCTTCAATCTGTCTCTGTAAAACTCTCCTGGTAAGCCTGCCTCCTTCTCTCTATGCTACTCCACTCTCCCTCTCCACTAGGCTGTGCTGCTTTCCAAGAACTCTCCTGTATCCTGTACTGTACTCTTGTCTCCTGTACTGTCTGTCTCTCCCTTAAGTAGCTCCTCTTTCCTCTCTCTTCTCAGGAGAGTTGGGTATTACCCATTCTGTCAAATCTTTCTCTGGTTCATCACTTTGTCTGCCACTCAGTTAGACATCACTTTCAAACATGGGTGTTTCCTTCTATAAACTAACTTTACCTTCCTTGTTTGGGATTAAAGGTACTAAGGGCTGAGCCACACCACAACTAGAAACAGGTTCAAAGATCCTGTAACACATGTGTGCTCTGAGAATTTATCTCCGGCTTAACCACATGTTCCTTTATCCATGGAGCCATCTTGCTGTGCAAGTTGTGTTATAAGTGTCTATAAAATTGTTCCTTCTCAGAAGGGTGACTTGACCTTTGCTTTTGTGAGAGCACAGATCTCCTGATGCCTGAGGCAAATGACCAGCTTGCCATTTCATGAGGTGGTTTCATAGTGGGCAGAAGATTCACATGGTGTTGCAAATTGTAGCTACTGGAAATGATCTCAAATTCATGAGGCTGAGGTTCAATTACCAACACCAGAGAGAAAAAGATAAAGACAAGAAAAGAGCTGGTTGTGGTTTTAGCTCCGTGGGTAAGCTACTGGCCTAGCATTGCAGAAGCACTGGGTTCAATCTCAGGACCCATAAAGTAGATGTGGTGGTGCATTCCTGTAATGTCAGCACTCAGGAGGATAAGAAATTTACAGTCATCCTTAGCTGCACAGTGGATTCCAGACCAGCCTGGCTGGGCTACACGAGAACCTCTTTCAAAAAGCAAGAAGTGGAGACTGAAGGATGGCTTGGCAGGTAGAGTGCTTGCCAGGCAAGCATGAGGGTTAAAGTTCAGATCCCCTAAACCTATGTAACAGCTGGTGGAGGTGGTAGTGCATCTGGGGAGCACAGGCATGGGGTCCACCAGGCAAGCTGCCAAGTCCAAATGGTGACTCCAGACTCAACAAGAAACCTTGTGTCAATATATCAGACAGGGGGCTGTGGGGAAGACACTCAGTGTCAACCTCAGGCCTCCACATGTGTGTACGCAATGCCACATGCACCTACGTACATGCAAGCACACATCATTATGCACTCACACTATAGACACACACACAAAGAAAATATGAAGAAAACACAAATGACCGGGGATGGCAGTGATGTGTAGGATCGTGATGTGACAGAGTGCTGGGGCACTCTGGAGAGTAAAGGGCAGGGTGACACAGGCAGGCATGTAACAATGGTGACCTGGAAAGCATATCCAAATCTGATGAAGGACTCCAAGGGATTTTTGCAAAAACTAAAAACAGTTGCCTTAAAGCAGTGGCTGGCTTGTTGTTGTTGTTGTTTCATTTGTTTTTTTCTTTTCTCAAAATGATTCCTAAAATTGTCGTGTGCTCTCTCCATTGATGATAAATCAATATAAGAAGTAGTCCTTTTTTCTCTTTCTCAACTGGGAAAATCAAACTTTCTCACAGAAATGAAGTATCAGTTGCTCGCCCTGGCTCTGATGAAGGTTTGTAGAGAAGATCTCACTGCTGAGGGCTACAAGGTCAGGGACTCTGGCTTCTACCTCGTGCCCCAAGGACACGCTGGGGCTGTGGAGCTCATGCATGCCTTTCAAGCTGGGCTCATCTATGCCGCTGGGAGCAACTGCCCTTGTGGCTGTCTCTTAGCACTGTCACGTTTGAATGCCAAATAGACCTCAGATGCAGGCCTGCTGAGGACAAGACTGCTGACATGAGCTTGGCTCCTCTGTACTCACACTTGGCATGGTGCAGTAGCTCTTGCCTGTAATCCCAGAGCTGGGGAGGCAGAGACACAAAGGGTTTTAAGATGGAACCCAAGGCCAATGACAGTGCACTTGCAGAGCCTGAGAACTTAAGCTTAGTCCCCAGAGGCCATGGTAAGGGCCAGATGTGAGGGCACACATCTGTCATCTCAGAATGCCTGTGTGGGACAGTGGAAGGCAGCCTGATTTCTGGTTGAGCTAAGGGATTTAAATCTCATCGAACTAGTAGGGGGTCCCCAACAGGGAATAACCCTACAAGGGACAGTAGGCGTTTTGCCAGGCTCCTGACAGGAGGCCACAGCTCTCCATAGGTCTGTGACTACCAATCATGTAGCCTCAAGCCCCTCCACAGGTAGAGGCGTGGTTACATAGCCTCAAGACATCCCCATGTTAATGAGGCACCTAGAGTTTTAGCCACTCCCCCTCCCTGCAAAGGTATTTCAATCTCACCCTTCCTGAGGTCTCGGGGATACCACTCATGCCACTCTCCGCCATGACAATAAACACCCTGAAGCATAGACTGTCTCTCTTCCTTGGGATCCGCTGTGGGGAACAGTAGAACAGGCCTTCGTCTAAAGTGTCGTGTCTAGTCTCCTGCAGAAGGCCTCTCAGTGCTCCCAACCACAGCCAACACCAAACCAAACCAAGTGAGCTAGCCGGCCGACAAGCCACCAACCCTGGTCCCCAGCAGGATACAGCCTTATTCCTCCCCTCCTTCTTCCCCTCAGCCTGGGCTAAAAATCTAACCACGGGGTCCTCACTCTGTTTTCAGTTCTTCCAGGGCATCCAGAGGCGGAGCCTGGGATGCCCAAGAGCTTGGGAACCAGACAGAGCCAGCTCCATGCGGTCCCCGGGACCCAGGCTGTGCTCTACCACCCCCAGGTGGTATCCCATGTGGCTTCTCACAGTCAGACACCTGCCCAGCGGTGGTGCCCATGGTAAAGGCCAGACATAAGGGCACACATCTGTCATCTCAGAACTCCTGTGGTAGATGGGAGTCAGAGACAGGGAAATCACAGAGAACCTCACAGGCCAGCTCTCCTGAAGTACAGCGTGCGGGGTGTGTGTGTGTGTGTGTATAAGACCTGATTCAAAAATGAGGTAGAAAGAGAGAACTGAGTCCAAAGAGGGTGCCCTGACAATCACTACCCTACACACACACAATCACTAAACACACACTAAACACAAAGAGGCCAGCCTGGGCTACAGAGTCCTTGTCTCAAAACAAAACATCTGGCATGACTTTCCCCCTCGACAACCATCTCCAAGCTGTCTTAGGAGTCTGCCAACCAGGCACCTCTCTAGGGAGGACTCAGGTACTCAGTGGCACTGGCTCCTGGCTACTGAGGGTTTCAGGGTATTTAAAAGAGGTAGTCATTATAAGCCACTGTTCTGACTCATCTCTGCTGTCATCTCACTACGGCTCAGGTCAGTTCACAGGTGCACTTAGTTTCTTGCTTTTCGTACCGGAAGACTGCTCTGAGGCTTGGAGGGATGGGAGTGGTGGATGGGGATGGGGGAAGGTGTGTGTGGGGGTTGACTTGGTTTGATTCTGGAGACTGGACTCTACTGAACTCCACCCTTCCTGTGGAAGCTGTTGAGCAATCCTTACAAAACAAGCTGCTGTCCACTCTGGAGAGATACCCTCACCCAGCCCCCACCTGCTTCTACCCAAGGCGACAAACAGGAGGAATCCAAGGAAACTGTTAAACTGCCTGTCTTGTCAGGGTTTCTGTTCCTGCCCAAGCATCATGACCAAGAAGCAAGTTGGGGAGGAATGGGTTTATTCAGCTTACACTTCCACACTGCTGGTCATCACCAAAGGAAGTCAGGACTGGAACTCAAGCAAGTCAGGGATCAGGAGCTGATACAGAAGCCATGGAGGGATGTTCCTTACTGGCTTGCTTGCTTCTCCTGGCTTGCTCAGCTGGCCAAAACTACCAGCCCAGGGATGGCACCACCCACAAGGGGCCCTCCCCCCTTGATCACTAATTGAGAAAATGCCTTACAGCTGGATCTCATGGAGGCACTTTCTCAACTGAAACTCCTTTCTCTGTGATAACTCCAGCTTGTGTCAAGTTGACACAAAACCAGCCAGTACACTGCCTTAAAATACTGAACCTTTGTTTCCAAGGAGGGATGCCCAGCCCACCTGCTGGCACAGCTAATACAGCCACTTTGTTTGGGCTCTTTCTGGAATTAAAAGAACTTTCTCTCTTGACACACATTGTTCATTCAAGTGTTCTGTGTCAGGTAGAATTGGATCTGCGCTTTACATAACACCAGGACATCACCATTGTGACTTTTGCTGGCCACCAGACCCACAGCACGGTCTCTTACCTACCCTGCCCTCCAGCAAATCCACCGGATCCTGGATCCTGGCAATAGAGTCACTTGACTTTCTGTCCCCAAGCCTGTCCACTTCCTTTTTCTTTTTAATACCGGCTGACAAAAACCTTGTTTTACGTGGCACATATGGTGGGTTTTTCTGGGCTATCAATTTCCTATCGATTCCTATTTTAATGTTTGCCAGCTGGTGTTCCAGGCATGCATGTGGCTTAAATGTGACCGCATAGTTCCTTTCCAGAAATAGTGTCACCAACTAAAACCCTATGTCCAGGTAGCTCACAGCAGATTCTGGCCTTGAGTTCTGGCGACTGTGTGTTAAACCAAACCATCTGTGCTCAACAACAATGAAGGCCTCAGATCTCTTGGGTACTTCCTTCCTCCGATTATGAGTCTCAGCAGAACTTGGAGAGAATCAGTCAGGCAGATCAGGCTTGGGTGCCAATTTGGCTACCGCAGGGTGGCTCTACACAGAGAAACCCCACTTCCTGTAACAGCTCTTTCCTCGGAGTCTAACAAACCTTGAACTTTCAGTGATTTTGATCTCTGCTCTGCCCCAGAGGGCTTGGAGAGGAAACTTCCATGTATGGAACCAGAGTCAGGCAAAATTACGAGGTTAAATTGCTCCTGGGTACCTTACAGCTCTTGTTTTCTCGTTCTCTCGTTCTCTCGTTCTCTTGACCTTGCCTCCCATTTTTATGCTCCCCGAACCCCGGCCCACTCTGGTAACAAGACAGACAGACAGACAGACAGAGGCAGGCAGGCAGACAAGACAGGAAAGGACAGTAATGTATATGCTTGGTTTTAGAGTTCTTGCCTGGTACACATGAAACCCTGGGTTGAATCCCCAAAACTACCTAAACCAGGTGTGGTAGCACACACCTATAATCCCAGCATTTAGGAGGTGGAGGTCAGATGAGAAGTCCAAAGTCATCTTTGACTGTGTAGCTAGTTGGAAGCCAGTGGGTACCACATACAAAGCTGACTCCATCCAAACCAAGGCTTGTGTGATCGCTCAGCAGATAAAGGCACTTGACATAGAAGCCTGATGTCCAGAGCATGATTCGTGGAACCCAATTAAAGATGGAAGGAGAAAAATGACCACAGAACTGTCCTCTGACTGTCGTGGGTACACGGTGGCATGGTGGGAAAGCGCATCAAACCCACGTTAATGATAAACAGAATAATTTAGGAAAAGGAGAAAGTCAGAGTTCGATTTTTAAATTTTTGTTTATTTTTATTTTATGAATATGGGTGCTTTGCCTGAATGCATGTATGTGTACCACATACACGCATGCATTGCCCACAGAGGGCAGAAGATGGAGGAGGATCCCTTGGCACTGGAGTTATAGGTGAGCTGCCGTGTGGGTACCTGTAGCTGAACCCGGGTCCTCTGGAAGAGCAGCCAATGGTTCTAACCACTGAGCTATCTCTGCAGCCCTAATGTTCAGTGTCTTACTATCCTTCTCCCTCTTGGCCATCCCACATCTTCACGACCACGAACTCCCATGATTCTAAAGGAATTGTCTGTGACAAATGCATTGAAGTGTTGGCTATCGTCCATTTCCTGTTGCTCTAATAAAGCCCCCGAGAGGAGGTGACTTGTAAACAGTCCACGAGTCTTTGCCTTGTGGTTTTGGAGACAGGGAAGTCTGTGAACAAGGAACCAGCATCTGCTGGGTGACGTCTATCTTGTGCAAGAAGGGCAGCATATGGCAGGGTGGCAAGCATGCTAGCTCAAGTTTCTCATCCTCCACTTACAAAGCCACAAAAGCCGTAGTGGGGGCTCCACCCACTAGCCCATCTAATCCTGATTATTTCCCAAAGGACCTGCCTTCGAGTACTATTAACCTAAATTTAGTGATTGATTTGTCAACACTGGGGTATTTTAAACATTGTTTGTTTATGTTTCACCAGGTGTGTTTCTGTATATGACATATATATGGGGTATGCGTGTGGATTCAGGAGCATATCCTATAAAATGCATGTGGACATCAGAGGACAAACTCTTGACAAGTTGTCACCTTGGGTGTTCTAGTTCAGGAGTAGCAACATAGACAACAGTGTCCCAGTGGAAAAGATCAAAAGTCTTAGCAGATTTCAGGGCAGTGGGGCTGTGGTTTGGCTGGAGCATGGCAGCCACTTGATTCCTCTGGAAAACAGTATTTTTTAAATTGGGTTCTCCAGCAGGCTGGAAGCTACCAGTCTTAGCTTAAGGACACCGACGGACATTTCTTGAGTGACTTGGAAAATCCAAGGCCATACAGACTGATCGGGCTGGGTATGTGTGTGCACACCTATAATCCCAGAACTCAGGATCAGGAATGTTAGGCTTTTTCTCAAGGCCAAAATTTCACAGAACAGCCCTGGGCCAAATGCTGCAAGTGGAACGTAGGAGGGCATCTCTTTCCCAGGGTCTCTTCAGCTCTCCAGCTGCAACTCACAAATGGACTGTTAGCAGCAGGCATAGTGTTCATGTCCGCAAAACCTTTACATCCATCTTGTCTTACGGGATCTGCTTCAGAATGTTATGAATTAAGCCTTTTTTTTGATTCTCATAAAAGAAACAAAAAGCCAGGAGTGGTGGAGGCACATCCACAACCTCAGCACTTGGGAAACAGAAGCAGAGGATCCAGAGTTCAAGAAGGAGCGGGAACACAAGCTAGGCTCTGTAAGATCCTCTCTCATAACAAGAGTGAAAGGGAAGACAGAAAGGTCAGGAGATGGCTCTGCAGGTGAAAGCACTGGCTACCATGCCTGGGAACTTGAGTTCTGTCCCTGGAACGTATGTGGCAGGAGAGAATAGACTCTGGAAAGTAGTCTCTGACCTCAAGAGGCTTGCCATGACACACATATGTTCATTCACAAGAAAGGGAAGAGAGAGAGGGAAAGAGGGAGGGAAGAAGGGGGAGGGAAGGAGAAAGTGAGGGGGGAGGGAAGAAGCACCAAACCCTGGGTTTAATCACTAGAACTGCCTAAACCACAGAAGGAAGCAAGCAAGCAAGCAAGCAAGCTCCCTATAAGCTTACTCTCCAGATACAATCTGTCTCTGATTACACAATCCATAAGAACACTATGACTTTGGGTTGCAGATGAGAAAACTAAGATTTAGGAAAAACAAACACTTTACCCCAAACTACACAGCCAGTAAGTGAAATGTTCTCCCTCCGAGTCCACACACTCTTGTAAGTCTAATTTCTTTTAATTAAATTTAAAATAATATTCGAACAGCAAACTGGGGGCAATGGCTCCACAAACATGAGGGAGGACCTGAGTTCCGTTCCCCAGCACCCACATAGAGAATCCTACATGGTGGCACCAATTCTCAGAGCTGGGGAGGTGGAAACAGGAGGATCCCGCGAGCTTACTGCTGGCCAGCCAGTCTCCTAACCGGCAAACCCCAGATTCAGTGACACGTGTTCATCAGAAGAACACATCTAATGTTGCTTTCTGGCAAACACTGGGTAAGCATCCACGTGAACACACACAAACACGCATATCACACACACACACACACACACACACACACTACATGCATTGTGCTTTAAGCCTGAAGTCTGGTTTTATAATGTACCTCCACACTTTTTCTTTTGTCACGGTAGCAGCAGCTTTGTGTGTGGAAGCAGGAGTAAGAATTTGAGAATGACCTAGGGTGGCTAATTTATGTATAAAATGTCATCCTGCCTGGTCAGAGAATTCCCACGTGGAATGTGAAGTGTACTCTTTAATTTAAAAGCTCTTGGGTTAGACAGTGGATACCCATCTGCAGGATTAATGTGTTTGAGCCTATTGCTGTCACCATGGCCCTCTCTCTACCCCTGGCGGAGTAAAAGAGATGCATCAGGGCACAGGCTGGGATCTTGCTGGTACTCTCCAGGATGCTGTGCTTCCACACCTGTGGCTTCTAAACTAAGATCCCAGGCTCTTGACTTGCTCTTAGGATCCCACCCACTTCTACCAAGGCACTGAAGGGGGGGGGGGGGGCAGCAACTTCACATATCTAAACCTAGCATTCAGGAGGCTGAGACAGAGGGAGGCTGAGGCCAGCCTAGGCTACAGTAAGAGCCTACCTTGAAAAACAAAACAAACACAAAACAGCAACAGCAAAGTTAGAAAATTGAAACTACTGCCAGAGTTGGAGCTGCGTGCCTGTCATCTCTGTACCCTTCCTTCGTTAACCAGGAAGTTCAAAGTCAGACTAAGAAGAAAGACAATGTAGCAGTTTTGTTTTTGTTGTTGCTAAATGTATTTCACGTGGACATTGGTTTTGCAACTCAGTATTTCTCAAGATCAAATTTGATAGGTGGCTGGTGTTGACTAATTGACATCCCTCTGTGTCTGCAGGCTCCTAATCTTACCAAAACCCACTCATGGGGGACAATATCTGGAAAAAGTGTTAGTCCAAGTTCTGCTCAAGAGGTTGGAGAGAATAAAGAGAAAACACTGGCAAATCACAAAGAAATAATTTCTTTATATTTGGGTTTTTACTGATCTGAGGATCAGGAAAGTGAACCAATGGGTTTTCTAGTCATTTTTTTCTTTTTTGTTTGGTTTGGTTTTTGAGAAACACGTTCTTTAGACCAAGCTAGCCTTGAACTTTGTTGCATGACAGAACTTTTCTTGGAGAGATGCCACACACCCCAGTGAGGGACCCAGGACAGGCCAAAGTATGAATACTGCCAAAGTCCAACTTGGTGAACCAATGAGTTTTATTGGGGTTACTTACAGCAGCAGAAATGACTCATTGACAACCGCATCACCTAAGCCCATCCCAGCACAGGTGACAGCTCATAAAAGCTGGGAACCTGGAGCACACTGCACACCCTGCAGGCGGTTCAACCGGTTGGAATGTCCTTTCCATGTGACTTAGTTGGTGTAGATCTCTTCCAGAGGCTGGTCTGATGTCAGAGTCTTGGCACCTTAGTTTGTCTCAGAGGGACTCTCAGAAAACCAAACAACAAAACTCATTATTGTATGTATTCACGGATTCACGGATGTCCTTCTACAAGTAAATATTAAAAACAACAGTCCTATAGTTAAGGGCTTCTACAGCAAAGGGAGCAGACGGGAAAACATTTGTATAATCTGGTTACAATCTAAATTTCCTAAAAAGAATATTCTTGAGATATTAGTGTGACTGATATATCATGAGCATTAAATTAGCAGTTCAAATCTCTATGGGAGGCAGCGAGACCAAGACTGGGCTCACAGCTTGAGTAAGCACTGTGCTCCCCATAATTACTTTGTAGACACAAGCTTGCCTTCCAAGAGAAGGGGAGGAGACACCTTTCATTTCATGAAAAGAGAGGATGAGGGGAAGCAAATAGTAAGAGGTTTTTAACTCGTTCTAGACTGTTCATTATGTATAAAATGTAGGCTTTGCAGGTGGTCTTTCTAAAAAGCACCACCTATAAAGCCCAACCTGAAACACGAACTCCAGACTTTACCTTCACGTTAGTCTGTTTGTGACTTGAGTACCAGTATTAGCCTGGCTGTGATGTAGAGACAGACTTATCTTTGGTAGCACTCATTTTCCTACCTGTGAGGAGGAAGTAATTACAGTCCCTTTAGTCGAAGATAAGTACGTGAGAAAGTGCGGGGAACATTTTAAAAAGCACTGCCCAAGACGCATAGGGCTATCATTACTATGCGATTTAATTTCTCAGTGTGGAGATGCAGCCATTAGTGGGAGTGCCCCTCAATGACACAGCGAAGCTCTAGCTTTAAGATGTTAAGAGAACTTTGAAGATAAGAGCGGTACCTCCATGGTTCTTTGCCTGGGATCTGGTCTCACCCAGATCAAGTGGCTTGAGGGGCCTGTGATCTCCTCTTCCCGAGTTTTACTTTAAAAAACCCACACAGTATGTCTCAGCAGGCAAAGGTGCTTGCTGCCAAGCCTGACCAGTTAAGTAGCCTGACCACCAAAGTTCAATCCTTGGAGCCCTCATGGGGAAAGGAGAGAACCGGCTCCCACAGATTGTCCTCTGACCTTCACGTACACTCAGTGGCTTCTTTGAAAAGATGCTTTGTGGGCTGGAGAGGTAGTGGTAGAGTTTACTTGACATGCTCAAGGACCTCGGTTTAGATAGATAGACACCCCACCACACACACACACACACACACACACACACACACACACACGCACAATTCTGAATAGCTAATATAGAAGAAAAGATATTATTAAACTCAGAGAGGAGCCAGACAGCTGACCTTCACAAGGGGTTTCTGAGACAAAGGAAGAAATAGTCTGTTAAAGGTTAGGGACTAGAGGTAACATCAAGCAGTGGCTGTTTCAAACAGTTCCTGGGTCGGAGAGATGCTTAAAGTGTTTCGAACACTTGTTCATCCAGAGGACCAGAGATCCCTTCCTAGCCGATTTGGGTGGCTCTCAACGGCCTGGACCTTCAGCTGGGCGGGATCTAGAACCTTCTTCTCCTTAGGCATCTGCACACACATGTATAGAGACACACATGTACACACATAATAAATTAAACATGTAAAATAGCTCCTGCACTTTGCCTTCTGCCTCAGTCTATTATATTTTCCCATGAGGCTCTATCTTCTTTGTGGCTGCGAGAGCTATTGATGTAAACATCTTTTTATACTTCATAACTGTCTTTTATGCTTTCGCTTGCTTTGCGGTGCTGAGGATTGACGCCTGGGCCTTATGTAAGCTAGGCGGCCTCTGTACCTCTGAGCCATATATGCACAGCCTCTATTTTATTGAAAACAAATATATTATAAAGCTTGAATGTATATGGTAGTAGTAGTGACGATGTATTGTTATCATTCATATAATTTTCCTCTGGAATACAGAAGATCCTGTCTCAAAACAAAAAGAAAGGTAGGAAGGGGGCTGGAATGGATGGCTCAGTGGTTAAGAGCACCAGCTGCTCTTCCGAAGGTTGTGAGTTCAAATCCCAGCAACCACCTGATAGCTCACAACCATCCGTAATGAGATCTGATGCCCTCTTCTGGGGTGTCTGAAGACAGCTACAGCAAGCAGGACCAGAGCAAGAAGAAAAGTGTCTGAAGACAGCTACTGTGTACTTACATATAATAAATAAATAAATCTTAAAAAAGGAAGAAAGAAAGAAAGAAAGAAAGAAAGAAAGAAAGAAAGAAAAACAGACACATTATCCTTCCTGGTACAGGAGAAGAAAAAGGTTTCATAAGTAGAAACTTCCTTTGTGTCTATTGTGTTGCTAGGGATTGAACCAACAGATCTCCACATGTTAAGGGCATGCTACAGCCCAGTGCTAGGAAAAGAGAACCATACACTCTATTTTTAGACATTCCCTTGAGTGGTGCTGCTCTTCAGTCGCCTTCAGCTCAAAATAATCCTCATACCAGAGCAGCGCATGTTAGAGCTGTGTATTTTAGAGTGGCATATTCTGGAGCAAATGCTTCGTCCCTCTTAGAAGCATGTTAGAAATAGCAAGTCTACCTAATTCTTTAGAAACGGCCCCATTCCTTCCTGCTCCCTCCATCTGTGGTCTGCAGCACACATCCTCACATAAAAAAGGAGGAGGTATGCTTTTGACAACACCAGCCAATGGTTAGCAAAGGTCAAGAACCTGGAGTTGCCTTTCCCAGTGGCCAGCCAGAAGCCACCCTCCACACTGTAGGATGGTGTCATAAACAAGGGAAGTTACCCAAGCTTTGGGCAGAGCTTGTTCGTCTGCCCCTGTTCCATGCTTTCGACACAACCCCCATCCACCGGCCCATAACTGTTCTTCATGACATGTCCTGACTCTTTCTAAATTCCTAGTAGAGAAAGTCTTACTTCTTCAGTGTACGTTCAAGACCTTGGCTCAAGACATGTATCATCGACTCTTATTTATTTTGGTTTTTCAAGACAGGGCTTCTCTGTGTAGCCCTGGCTGTCCTGGAACTCGATCTGTAGACCAGGCTGGCCTCGAACTCACAGAGATCCACCTGCCTCTACCTCCCAAGTGCTGGGATTAAAGGCATG
Organism: Rhynchomys soricoides; assembly: GCA_019843965.1. Lineage (NCBI taxonomy): Eukaryota > Metazoa > Chordata > Mammalia > Rodentia > Muridae > Rhynchomys > Rhynchomys soricoides. The sequence goes on along the minus strand of JADRCH010000104.1, from coordinate 4,075,549 downwards.
TTGAATTTCATCCCAGCACTGGGGAGGCAAAAGCAGGTTGGATCTCTGTGAATCTGATGCCTGTCTAGTGTACGTGGTGAGTTCCAGGTCACCCATGAACTCCTTATGTAGTCTAGACTATCCTCCTGCCGTAGTCTCTTGATTACTGGGATTACATGCAAATGCCTCCACATCTGGCTTTTCGATTAATTGGTTCTCTTTTCTTACTCCCTCTTTCCTCCCTGCTTCTCCCTCCTTCTCTTCCTTCTCGGAGCTGGCATTGGAATCCAGACCCTTCCACACGGTAAACACGCTCTGGATCTCAGCGCACGCTCAAACCCCTCACGGTTTCATTCCGAATTCTTCCCAGTTTTACATTTCATGAGCGCGTGGCTTGTACTTTGTTTTGGCAAGGGACCGCCCTTCTCCCGTCTGTCTTTCTCAGTTCAGACAAAAAGGTACCGCCTCCTCTGAAGGCTTCCTAGACCAAATCTTATCGTGTTCTTCTGATCTTTAGTTTATATTTTGATAGTCTCTTAAAGGACGTATTGATTGGCTAATTACAGACCATCTGCCATTACGATATCATTTTCCCAGCTAAATTACAAGGGTTTGCAAGGCAGGTGCCAATTTGACACGTCTTTTATGTCTTGCCCAGTTCCCCCTGTTCTATGGGTCTAGTGAGGTGTCAGCCCTTGAACTAGTGAATGAAGTGATGCTCCTGACACACAGGGGTGCACAGCAGCCAAGCACAGCAGCCCTGCTGGCCTGCCTCCCCAGCCAGGCTCCTCATCTTAGATGTGGATGATGTACGCAGCTCAATTTGAGCAGTGCCTGGGCAGCCTTCACATAATCTCTAGGCACAGAGATCCCACTCTTCATAAAAAAGGCAACGTGAGCCCTCAGGGATGCTTGTCTTCAATAAAACTTTAGCTGTTTAGCTACCTGTTTAGCTGGGTGGTGGTGTTGGCAAACACCTTTAGTCCCAGCACTCAGGAGGCAGAGGCAGGTGGATCTGTGAGGCCAGCCTGGTCTACAGAGTGAGTTCTAGAACAACCAGGGCTACACAAAGAGAAAGCTTACCTTGGAAAAAAACAAACCAAACCAAAACAAAACAAAAACTTGTCTGTTCACCTGAAGCTGTTGTCCTAAGATAGACTCTGTGGATGGCGGCATCTGTCTGAGGACCCCATGTGTTTCACAGCTTTCTCTGCCAGTAAATGCACTGCTCTGAGAATGGGCCACAACTCTGACAAATATCCCAGGGCAAAAAATAATTCAGAATCACCCTACCTGGCCAGAATGAGGGCTTTTATCAGATGCGTGTGGATTGGGAGAGAGTAACTTACAGCAGAAGGACTTACAGTCAGTGTAAGTATTGGAAAGCCAGGCTAAAGGAGCACACAACTGTAATTCTAGCACTCAAAGGGCCGAGGCAGGAGAATCACAGATTCAGAGCCAGCCTGGACTAGACAGTGAACCTTTATATGAGTAAACAAACCAACAGACATTGGGAAGTTCAGTGCCCTGATTAGCTAAATAAAAAAATTTTTTTCTTTCCCACAAACTTAAAAAATTTATTACATTTATTTATCTGTGCTTGTGTCTGTGTGCTACAGAACACATGTGGAGGTCAGAGGAGGAGCAAGCTCAGGCCATGAGGCTTGGTGGCAAGCACCTTGACCTACTGAGCCATCTCGACGACCCTTTCACCCATTCTGAATAGCAAATATTTCTCATCACTCACCCTAATGCAACATCCCTTGCATCAGACATTAAGTCAATACTTAGTAAATCATTTGTGGGCGGCAGAAACCTGGATTTTTCTTTGAGGCTAGCTGATTCTTTCCCTCAAGTGACTGGGCCCCACAGGCAAAGTACACATCGGTCACCTTCGAAGGTGACCTCAGGTGTGAAGATAGCTCTGTCATTCCTGGCTGAACACACTGCCCTTCGGTCAGGGTCACGAGGAAGTTAATAAAGTGTCGGTGAGTTCCCACAGATCAAAGCTCTAGAATAGTGTCTAGTATACAGTGAGAGCTCAAGTAATGTTCCGTGAAATTTCTTTCCTTATCCAAGCGTCCTTCTTTAGGGATAATGTCTCTGGAATAAAAAATATCATAGCAACTACTTTACATTTCCCTCTTTCTATAGGATTTCTTTAGTTGGGTGTGAATAAACTGGTACTGGCTTGGAGACAGTGCCAAGTTGGTAGAGTACTTACCAGAAAATATGAGGTGTCAGCAACCTGATACCCAGCACCACATAGATGGAACATGATGGTACACACTTATAATCCCAGCACATGGAGGTGAAGGTAGCGGGATCAGAAGTTCAGGGTTCCCAGGTGTAGCACACACCTTTAATCCCAGCACTCAGGAGGCAGAGGCAGGCGGGTCTCTGTGAGTTTGAGGCCAGCCTGGTCTACAAAGTAAGTTTCAGGACTGCTGGAGCTACATAGTGAGATGCTTGGGGGGTGGGGGAGGGAAAGGAAAAGAAGGAAGAAGAGGAAGAGGAGGAGGAAGAGGAGGAGGAGGAAGAGGAAGAAGAGGAGGAGTCCAGGGTTATGGCCAGGCTAGGATACCGAGTCAGACCCAGTTTCAAAAACAAAGTACTTTACTAATCAAAGTGCATTTATCCAAGTGTGTTCACCTAGTAACAGCTCCAATTATTCGATGCACGGCCTTCAGGACATTTTATTTCGGATGACTTTTGAGAATCCTTTATATTTGCCAAAATAATCTAAGTGTTGGTGTGGTTTTGCTTTCTGAGAGAAGCCGGAATTCTATTGATCATGTGCACACTTTTCTTTTTTGCTTAGTTTTCTTTTTAGCTGTGACTCAGCATAGGTATTGATGAGTGGAATTACCAGCGAGCATCTTAGAGCCCAGTGGATTAGTATGGCACTGGACTTTTCAAATTTAGGAAGCTATAACTTATGCAAAGTGTGTGTGTGTGTGTGTGTGTGTGTGTGTGTGATATACAAGTGCATTGCACATGTGTGTTCAGATGTATGGATGCATAGAGGCCAGAAGTCAATATCAGGTATATATAATGTTTACCTTATTACTATGATTATTTTTAATACCATCATTATTATTATTTTGGAGCAAGGTCTTACTATATAGCCCTGGCTATCCTGTAACTCACTGTGTAGACAAGGCTGTCCTCAAACTCACAGAGATCCACCTGCTTCTGGGTCCTGAGTGCTGGGATTAAAGGTGTGTGCCACCATGACTAATAAGAACACCCTATTTTGGGGGACTGGTCTCTTGATAAACCTGGAGCTCACTGATTTGACTACAATGACTGGCCAGTAAACCCTCAGGGCCTCCTGTCTCAGGCCCCCAGTCTTGGGATTACAGATGCAGTCTGTCACACTTGGCATTTTATGTGGGTGCTGGGGAACTGAACTCAGAGCCTCATGTTTACACAGCAAGCACTTAGCCCACCGAGTCACCTCCTCAGCCCAAATGCCTTTAAGATACTATACTATGCTTGTGTGTGCCTGCTTGTCTGTATGCGTACCGCATGGCACTGTGCCCAAGGAGATCAGGAAATGGCTCAGTCCCCTAAGTGGAGTTACAGGCAGTAGTGAGGCACTCAGTTCTTAAGCAACAGGAACTGGAGAGAAGCTTAGCAATTAAGAACTCTGGCTACAGAGATCCTAGGTTGGGTTCAAATCCCATGACCTACATGTTGGCACACTATCGCTTATAACTCCATTTCTAGGAGATCTGACACCCTCTCCTGGCCTTGGGGTACCAGGCACACATGAAGTACCCAGACATAGATGCAGGCAAAATATCCATACACATTAAAAAATAAAATGAGGGGCTGGAAAGATGGCTCAGCGGTTAAGAGCACTGTCTGCTCTTCCAGAGGTCCTGAGTTCAATTCCCAGCAACCACACGGTGGCTCCCAACCATCCGTAATGGGATCTGATGCCCTCTTCTGGTGTGTCGGAAGACAGCTACAGTGTACTCATAGACATAAAATAAATAAATAAATCTTTTTTTAAAACAATAAATAAAATGAAACAAGTTCAATAAACAGTAGTAATGTCTTTCTAGCGCTGGTCTGTCTGTCCCACAGGCCATCCTCCTTCATGTCACACAGGCACCGGTGAAATAGCATCAGTTGGTGTGACCTTTAGGATAAGTCTGTGTCATCATTTATCTTCTTAGCACATGGTAAGAATGTCACCTGCAGTTACAGGTACATAGATGTGATTGTGTCACACATGCCTTATAAGATGCTGGAGTGGAAAAAAAAAATGGACCTCCTTGTCTTATTTGTTTGGGTTTTGATATCATTAAAAAACAGTTTATTTTTATTTCATGTGCATTGGTTTGTTGGCTGCTTGTATGACTATATAAGAGTATTAGTTACAGACAGCTTTAAGCTGCCATGTGGGTGCCGGGAATCGAACCTGGGTCCTCTAGGGAGAACAGCCAGCACTCTTAACCACTGAGCCATCCCTCTAGACCCCAAGTTTCCATATCATCTGATTCTATTTTCTGCTCAGTAACTGAGTACTTTATAAAGGCAAGTCAAATGTTATTAACCCTTTGCTCAACATCTCTGGTAAAAAAAAAAAAAATCAAAACCTTTATAGAATAGTGACATTTCTGTGGTTGTTACGTTTTTACCTTTTTTTCTTTTTCAGTGCTGGGGATTGAACCCGGACCTTGTACATGCTAGGAAAGCACTCTGCCCCTGAGCTACATCTGTTACGGACTTTGTTACTCTCTGACAAATGTTCCCAATGCTCACCCTCCCACTCACAGTTAGGAAACATAGATTCTCTTGCTGTTATTTGAATATGCGGAGCACACACCTGCCACAGGACCTTCACACATGCTCTTCATTCTGCCTGAAAAGCATTTCCTATACACACATGCAGGACTAACTCCTCAGCCTCCCACACCTAGTCTACCGAACACGGCATGTATTACTTTCCTCACTGCTCTGACAAAGCTATTTTGTGTTCATTTACTAACCTTTAAGCATGTTCACCAATTAACAAGGAAAGAAAAACTAAGCAGGCATTTAATAAAACTCTAAACCAATAGGCTCCTCTATCAGTGGGAAATGTGTGGCGAGTCAGTCCACTTACACATTCAGGTCTGTGTTTGACAATAAGTCCTTTCAAAACCGAGCTTGCCTGAGTCGATTTTATTTTTTCCTACCCTATCCTTGAATTTTAAAGGATAAGACTGTCTAACTGCTGAACAATTTGGACTACTTACAATTTCTAAGTCCTGTGAATCAAATCTTAAAACTCAGCTTTTTTTTTTTAAACTCAGTTTTTATTCAAAACGATGCCGTGTGAAAAATACAGAGATATGGCAGTTATGTGGCTTTACTTTTTGTTCCTTGAAAGCAGAGACGTTGCTTAGTCATTCTCTTCTCCCCCTCCTCCCCCTTCCTTCTCCCTCCTCCTCCTTCCTCCTCCTCTCCTCTTCTTCTTCTTCCTCCTTCCTCCTCCTCCTCTTCCTCCTCCTTCTGTCCCTTCTCTCTGGTGTTTTCGGGACAGGGGGTCTCTGTGTGGCCCTGGCTGTCCTGGAACTCAGAGATCCGCCTGCCTCTGCTTCTTGAGTGCTGGGATTAAAGGTGTGGCAAAGCCATACTGTCTTGTCTTCAGGGCTGTGCAGTAAAACCTTAGGGCCCCATTTATAAAGTGTTCTACCCTGGACTGCCCCTCACCCTAATTGTGATTCATATATATATATATATACAGCCAGTGAGATGAGTGAGCCAGTATCAGGTGCTTGTGGTTCAAGCCTAGCCACCCGAGTTCAAGCCCCAGGCCTTAGGTAAAGGTGTAAGGAGAACTGACAGCACTTATGTCCTCTTTCTTCCATAGGCACGCCATGGCAGGGCGCCTTCGCACAAACTCGAATTTCTAAAACTTGAAAGGCAGCAGCTCCAGTGATTCTGATGGAATGCTGACATCCATAAACTTAATGTAGCCTCTTTCCCTTAAAAATAACATGAAAAGCTGGGCAGTGGTGGCGCACACCTTTAATCCCAGCACTTGGGAGGCAGAGGCAGGTGGATTTCTGAGTTCGAGGCCAGCCTGGTCTACAGAGTGAGTTCCAGGTCAGCCAGGGCTGCATAGAGAAACCTTGTCTCGAAAAAAAAAAAAAAAAAGAACCATGCAAGATCTTTTCTGTTTCTGTTTGTAGACAGCGTCTGGGTATACTCTAGGTTCTAGGTGACACATGGAACTTACTCTGAAGACCAGGCTGGCCTCAAACTCAAAGATCTGCCCACCTCTGCCTCTTGAATTCTGGGATCAAAGGCATGCACAAGTGTCAGTATGCTAGGCTCAGAACATCATCCCCCCCCCCCCCCCGTGTGGTGGATTCTAAAGTATTTTAAGCATATTTTTCCTCAGAGCAGTCATAGCCGGAGTAATTTATTATATACTGAGTTAAGAGATTTTACTCTTTCATCTATAATAAAACAAGTTTGTTAAATCATTTAACCCAGGCTGGAGAGATGGCTCAGGTTAAGAGGTCCTGAGTTCAATTCCCAGCAACCACATGCTGGCTCACAACCTTCTGTAATGCGATCTGGTGCTCTCCTCTGGCGTTCAGGGAGAACATTATGTACATAACAAACAAACAAACAAACAAACAAACCTATCTTTAGCCCAAACGGAAGTATTTAATTAAGACCCTATTATTTCAATATGGTATTATTTGGATGATGTCACAGTAAGAGTCAAAGAAGACAAATCTTGCATCAAGTACTTGTCCTCTTACATTTGGCTAAGTTCACAAGGAGCCAGCTTGTACCCAATGGAAGAATAAAGCCAGACTTTGCTTTCCAGCCATCCAGTTGCTTTGTGGCTGGAAAGAAGTCTTTAATGTAAGGGCTTTAAAATAGGCCGTGCCTCTAAGGCCCCTCTGGGGGTGAGTTCCCTGGAGTGAAAGGCTATTTTGCAAGTTGGACATGTGAATAAGCCTGCAGGAAAGCAGATTAGCCAGCCTCCCTTCTGCCCGAGGGTGGAAGGGACTACACAGGAGCCATTTCTTTTCCTTGTCCCGGTCTTCTCTCTGGTCTAGTTTTCCCTCCTCCTGGTTGTCAAGTGACGATTACTCACCCAATCCCGATCCCAGAAAGGGTTACACAAAAACCCGAGGCGCCACAGAAGCAGCGGCCTCAGCCTGAGGGCGACAGCTACCTTTCTGTTTTAGTCCCAGCATTGGGGGAGTAGAGGAGAAAAGGGTTTAACCGTAGGCAGTGACGACTTTCTCTTTTAAGCCCCCCCACCCCCGTTTTCTTTAAAAAAAGACGACCCTCTGTTACAGCCTGCAAACCACAGCAGCCTTAATGTTCCAAAACCTCCTTCCAATCAAGGTCTCTTGCAAGAAAGTAGGATTTAAGTCAACTCCTTCACACCAAGGTGAAAACGACCCTCAGATGACCTTAAGCAAACAAAATGCCGCGTTTTAAAAATTTAGCTGATTGCAAGCCCCCCCCCAAAGGGAAATCTTGTTTTTTAGTGTGTGGGTGCACAGAGTGGTCTAATCTACTTGCCCCCCCCATGGGGTGACAGTGTAAGGCGACATCTACAAAGTACATTACAAGTAGTGGATTGTTCGGTGATTATGAAATTTGTCCCCCAAAATCTCAACAGCTTTAGCCATCCACATTTGGGACACGCCTTCGCCACAAGGAGGCGGGAAAGCTTTACCCCCGAAGTTCAAAAGAACCAGAAAGGATGTTTTCTTTCAAATAAGCACAACCCAGTCGCTCTTACCCCACCCACCTTTGCTAACTTATAACGGTCAGGGAGGGGCCAGCCGCACGCTGCGGCTCGTCCCCCTCGACAGAGGCCGTGTCCACCAGGGCAGAGTCCGAAGGAAAGAGTGGGAAAAGTTCTCCTTTATATTCCCGCCCTCTCCAAAACTTCGGCTCCAGTAGCGGGGAGTCACTGAGGAATGTGCAATTTCCGGGAGGTTGGGGGAACACTCCCCAGCACTGTCCCAGCAGGGGCTCTCGAACCGACTTCCCTCTACAGTCTACACCACTGCTAGGCCAGAGGGGCGTGGCTGGGGCCGCGGGCGGGGCCCCACCTGCGCGCGCGGAGCTGGGCGGGACTCAGCTGCTGTGGCCCGTGGGGGCGGGACCTGGGCCGAGGCCTTGGCTGCAGGGGCGTGCCTTGTGCGAGGCGTGGCCTTGACTGGGCGGGGTCTGGCCTGCGGTGGGTGGGGCCTTGTCAGGCCGGGGGCTGGGTCCAGGAGGGGGGCGGGGTCGTGGCGCACCAGAGCTGGGAGGCGCCTGGAGAGGGCGGTGGAGTCTGCGGGAGGGGACCAGACGGCGGCTTGAGCGGCGGCCGCAGCTGCAGCAGGACGGCTCGCCGGCGGCTCGGGGCCGCGCGCCGGGAACCTCACGGGGCGTGCAGGCGCCGCACCCCGGCCTGGCCTCCTGCGCCCCGGGGAGGCCCCCTGCGCGCCACCGGACCAGCAGCATGAGCAGCGGCTACAGCAGCCTCGAGGAGGACGCGGAAGACTTTTTCTTCACCGCCAGGACCTCCTTCTTCAGGAGAGCGCCTCCGGGCAAGTCCCGTTCGGGTCAGCCGGTGAGTGGCGTGCTCGGGGTCCTGGCTCCACGTGTCTGCGCCTTCGCTGGGCGATGCTCGCCTGGGGGCTGCGGGGCGCCGACAGTGGCCTTTGCCCTTTCGACTCCTGAAAGGTGCTGAGAGCCTGTGCAGTGGGCGTGGGCCGCCCGCGGCGAGGGAAGGAGGTGGAAGGGCGTGGAGCCAGATGGCCTGGGCCGCTCTGCTTGGGGACGACGGCTGCGGGAGCAGCTCCAGGAGCCGGGAGGTCCCCGAGCCACTCGGGATGGCTTCTCCGGCAGCCCTTCGGGGTAACGGCCGGGTCACCGCGCCGTCCTAGCTGCAGTTTGCTCGACTGGCCTTGCGTGTCTTGAGGGCATGCAATGGCCCAGAGTGACCGAGCAGCCCCCGTGTGGGCAAGCTGCGGGGTGAAGGGACCGGGCGATCGTAGGTGCTCACTAAAGTCTGGGTTCCAGCAGGTCCAGTTTGCGGGTGCTGCAGACGTCCTAGGTAGACTTAGCTACAGAGGGCCGAGCTTTACGCCGGTTTCTTCCTTTTTTGGAGGAAGGGTGCCGTGGGAAGCGTGGCTTGGGAAAAGACAGTACGGAAAGTTGTGCCAGTTTCACAGATCGTGACAGGGATTATTTTGTTTTTAGGGGCGTCTTCCAAACGGGGCACTTTGACCGAACTTGTAAGGTCGGCGCTTAAACGGTGGCCTTCTAACTCTGGAAGCCGCACTAGGGAGCCTGGCCAGCTCGGCCACTCTCTCGTCAGATATAGGAGCTTTAACGGAACAAACTTGTTGCTCCTAAAGACACTACAGACGCACACTGGAGGTTTCTGTCAGCTCTGGAGATGAAAAACAAGAGGAACTAATCGTTCAGGGGCCCAGTGGTGGGGATTTTGGTGGAGAGGAACCTCTGCCCAGATTGCCGTTGCCAACCCTTTTAAGTTTAACGGGCCATTTTCTAAAGTAAAAGTTCTTTATCAGATTTGGAAGTTCTAGGCTTTTTGGTCTATTAAATTTCCAAACTAAAAGGAGGAGGAGGAGGGTGAAAGGCCAGGATGAAGTCAATATTGCTGACAACGTTAGTCCCCTCGTGAAGGGCTAAGGGTGGGTGGTATCCTGCTTTTTACTTAAAAGTTGCTCTGTTTACAAGGGCCACCTTTTATTTTCTGTAGAATGTGCTAATGGACGAATTTGGAAGTCAGAGATACCCCCTGCCTGGCCTACCTCCTGTGGCCCAGCCAAGAAATGGCTTTTTTCTCACCTAGTTTCCCCCTCATTGTTGGCCCTTCACCACTTTGCATATTCTCCTCCCGTTCATCTTGTTTATCTTGCGCCAGTTTGACGGGGTGTATTCCAGAGGTGCCAAGCAATTTCCAGAAAACCAGGGGGTTCTTGAGTTCTACTGGTGGTGAGAGTCTCCTCCATAGGGGCCAGCCAGAACGTTGGGGTTGGAGTTAAGTTTTAAAAAGTTGAGGCAGTAGCTGGGAGGTGGATAGTAGAGAGCTTGCCTAGTACTTACTGCATAATGTGGGGGTTGCGGTTCCAGTAGTGTGTGTGTGTGTGTGTGTGTGTGTGTGTCCTCGTGCAGAAAGATCAGCAATTCAAGGTCATCATCCAGAACTCAGACACACACACTTGGAACCACATTTCTTTCTAGGTTTATGTCCATTTAGTGAAGCTAAGATTATACACATTCATTTCTGTAATCATGGTCTAACTGTGTGGATGTGCATGTCTGTATTTATCGTGTACTATTGTCCATCGGGCACTGACATGAGTATGTATGACGTGTTGAAAATCAGGGCAGTGAGAGCCACTTCCTGGGTTGAGCCATTCCCTGTGTCTACTGGAAGCCGGGTGGCCTGTTTATGCCTCCTAGCGTAGCATGCTGTGATGCATTAAGCTGTAGGAGTGTGTTAAAGAAAGGGATCTTGAAGAAAAGGGTCCTGAAGCCTGAGTTCATTCGTTTGTTTGTTTTATTTTTGAGACATGGTTGCTACATAGCCTTGCCTGTCCTGGATCTCATCCTGTGAGCCAGGCTGGCCTGGAATTCATAGAGGTCCACCTGCCTTTGCCTCCCCTGTTCATGCAGCCACGCCTGTCTGAACCTTGGATTTCAGAGAGCATCTTGTGTTTTATTTAAAGAAGTGACTGCATCTTAAGTTCCTGATTACATGTTTGTGAGCGAGGTAGTAACGCCCATAAAGCAATGCTCGCCGGTAAAACACGACTTTTGGGTTGGGTCAGATAAGACTTCTTCACTTTGATATGATTATGGGAGTAAAAAGAAATGCTTCTTACCCAGTAGTTTCTTCCCAGCTCTTCCCCAGAAGGTGGGGAGAGCCGCTGGTATAAGGATCTATTCTTGATAGCAGTGGTCCTCCCCCCCCATGCTGTACCCCCCCCCCCCCTGCCCCCCCCCCCCCCCATGCTGTACCACCTGCTGGAAAAGCTAGGAAGTACGGTTTCTGGAACTCTCTTGAATATTCAAAGAAAGCAAGAGGGCTCTGCTGAATACAGGATGAGGAGAGGGAGTGTGTTGGAGAGTCAGGGGTAGACATTTTCTTTCTTCTCTTGCCAGGCGAGGAAATATTATCCAACTTCTTTCCATCTCCAGTGATAACAGAGAGACATAAAGAAAATGGTGCCCGTTTCTCCTTCTGTTTTGTACCATGTTAGTTAAAAAAAAAAAGAGGCCTTTAAGGGATGTTAGTGCTGCCCCCAACCCCCAGGCAGCGCTTCCGCCCTGCAGTTGCTTAGTGAATACTGGCTACATGAGTGATCTCTCTCCTGGCTTAAAGATACTTGGCTCTTCACCTCTCTCAAACGTGTCCTATCTCATGGTTCTCCCAAGAACCCTCTGGAACACTGATCTTAGGAGAGGAGAGATTGCTGAGTGGCTGTCATGCTAGGAAGGCCAGAGCTTAGATCTTCTACTTTCTTAGTAAAAGGATAACTCAAGATGACACGCTCCCTTGTAAATATGGATGTGTATATTTAAGGCTTTCTTAGGATTTGGACTCCTCTTGCACAGAATGTCGTGACAATGCTCAGTTCTGGTTTGTGGATTCACCATGCTTCAGAGGATCCGCCTGTTCTCGTTTTAAGCAGAGCCAAAAATGTTCTGTAGTTACTAAAATCAAACTGCCTGGAACTATAGGACACATGCACAGCCTAAAACTATTAAAACAATCTGCTAAGCTTGTATGTGGCTTTTTTTTTTTTTTTTTGAGACAGTCTCATGTAGCCAAGGCTGGGCTATGTAGCTCTGTATGTAGCTAAGTAAGACCTTGAACTTCTTGATCCTCCTGTCTCCCCCTAAGTTCAGGGAGTCATACCCAGTTTTATGGGGTGCTGGAGATCAAACCCCAGGTCTTGGTGCTCCTGAGAATAGGAGACATTAGAAGTGGACTAGCCCCCACGTCTCCAGAAACACGAAAACCCTTCCCGGACCTTCCACACTTTAAAAAGTTATACTGAAGAATTGTCCCATAAGTAAGCCGGCATAAGAACCGCAGAAGCCTCCAGTTTGCCTTTTGCACAGACTCCTTCTTACTATCTGGTGTGCTTTATTAGACAGCTCAAGAGAAATGTGTTGTACTCTTCAATTCTTTTATTATTATCGTTGTAATTTAAAGTTTTATGTGTATAGTAGCTTTGCCTGCTACATGTATGTCTATGTAATGTAATATATATATGCATATCTATGTAATGTAATATATATGTGTGTGTATATATATGTATATATATGTATATGTATATATATATACATATAAAAAACTCATGGAGGTCAGAAGGCCTTGGGTTCCCTGGAACTGGAGTTACAGATGGTTATGAGTGTCCATGTGTGTGCTGGGAACTTCTGCAAGAGCAGCCGGTGCCTCTGAACCACTGAGCCATCTCTCCAATCCCCTGCACTCCCGTTAGTATTTCCTCTGGATGTTTTGGAGGTTGGTTTGATATGGTGAGTGGCTCACCATATCAGCAGGATTTTAGCTAAACCAATTTTAATCCTATATAACTGGATACAAGCGTCTCCACAAGCAGTGCATTTTTACTTATTATTTTATGCGTATGGGGTCCTGTTTGCACATGTCTGTATACTGCATATGTGCCTGGTGCCTGCAGAGAACGGAAGTTGTCAGAGCTCCTAGAACTGGAGTTAAAGGTAGTTGTGAACCACCATACGGGTGTTGGGAATTGAACCTGGGTCTCTGGAAGAGCAGCTGGTGCTCTTAACAGCTGAGGCAGCCCCCACCAGCATTTTTGCCCTGGCGTAAGCCGTTTGCGATGCACATCTTGCCGACATGACTGTTCTTACAGTCTTAATCCGTTGGGCATTTGTGACTGTGTCAGCAAGACTCACAAAGGCATATTTCTCTAACTGAATTTCAAAGGGAAATCAGTCCCCAGCCTTCTGTAACCTTGAATGAGCAGTATTCTCTGCTGTGTTTCCTCTTTTGGCAAACATGCAAGATTTACAATTATTTGGGAGCAGTGACAAAATAAACTTATGGAAAAAAAAAAAGACTAAAAATATCCAGTAATAGGGTTCTTCGTTTAAGCCTTCCTTTGGCAACAAGTGCCTGTCATACTGTGACCATTATTTGTCTAGTCACACACGAGGTCTACCCCATTCTTCTTAGTGGGATCTGATCCCCAGCTCTTAGCCCTGAATGTCAGCCACTTGCTTTCTCCTCCCTCCCTGGCATAAGTAACTGCCTTTCCAAAAGGCCACACGGAGGCTTGAAGGACATCAGCCTCAGCCTTGGGCCCTTTTTCGGAAACCGTAGCGGAAAACCAGAGGAGTGTGTATGTCTAGGTACATCTTGTATGACGTGTGAGCCATGGCACGCACAGCTTAGCTCCCTGCAAAGTTGTATCCGCCCTATCTTCTTACAACTGTGGGGTCCTTCAATTGAGTGTGTAGGTAGAGAAAAATCTGACCATGGTGAGAAGCTTCTGAACCAAAGACAAATTCAAAATCACACACACAATGAATCTCCGTGCCTGGCACTGCCCGGTGTGTTGGTTACAACGGACTTCACTACACCCTGGTCTGTGACACGCCCTGGGCAGTTTGCACAGTGCATGTTGACACACCATGCAAGGTTAATGGCTGTTGCCTGAAACTCCTCATATGGATTTGAGACTGTTCTGTATTTTGAGCCACACTCAAGTCAATCAATCAATCAATCAATGGTTTTCTGCTCTTATAGGAACATCATGGTTAAATTATGGGGAACGAAGATGAACTTTTTGTTTCCTATTATTGTTCTTCAATGTGTAAATACCAGTTTAGTATATCTTTGAATTGTGCTGTGTTAGAGTATCTACTTTGTTTTTGAGACAGGCTGTCTCTATGTAGCCTTGGTTGCCCTGGAACTCTGTATGTAGACCAGGCTAGATTTGTACATATCCAACTGTCTCTGCCTCCAGAGTACTGGGATTAAAGGTTTGTGGAACCATGTGTGGCAAACCATTTGGTTTTTAAAAAACAAACAAACAAAAATGAATTTTGGCTTGGGATTAGGGCACAACTTCTTCTTTTTTCTGAGATGACCCTAAACATGCGTTTGCCATTTTGTACTATTGTGTATGTGCCAGTTGGCATTCGGATCATTGCTGCCATTAATGAATATAAAATCAAGTATCAGCTAACTCTGAAAAATATTGAAGATGCTGTGTCTGACAGTATCAGATACACACAAAGAAAGAATTGTGCACACTTACATGTGCATTTTTATCTTGGTGCTTATGTGAAAACCCAAGGACGACTTGGGGCACTCGTTTTCTCTTCCCACCCTGTGGGCCCTGGAGGCAAAACTCACACCATTGATTGGCTTGGACCTACTGAGTCATCATCTCACTCGTTACCTTTTTGAGACTGGGTCCTTCAGAGCTCAGGCTGGCCTCAAACTCAGGATTCAGCCAATGTGTCTGTTAACTTCCAGTTTCTGATTTGGGCGCTAGCAACCAGTCAGAGTTCATGCATGGTAGGCAAGCACTCTACCAGCAGAGCTGTCTCCAGCCCCTAAAATAAACTTTTTCATGATTTGTCACCAACGATCTGTTTTACATACCCATAATCCTGCAGTCAAGTTAAAAGTTCCTCTGGAGAAAAGGGAACTTGATTAGAAACAGTTCAAGCAGCCCTGATAATAATAAGCAACAATAAAGCAGGGTGTTCTTATTCTCTGGGCTATGCAGGCGTTACCTGTGAGAACCAGGTGTCTTCCTCCAATGTGTCAGCCTCTGTTTGTTTATGAAGCCAGAGCTCACCATACTGCCCAGGCTGCGCGCCTAAGCAGTGGTCTTGCCCCGCAGCCTTCTTGGTGGCTGGGATCATAGACACACACCACTACTCCTTGCTTCTTGCAGCTTCTTCTTTTTTTTTTTTCCTTTCGAGACAGGGTTTCTCTGTGCAGCCCTGGCTGTCCTGGAACTCACTCTGTAGACCAGGCTGGCCTTGAACTCAGAAATCCGCCTGCCTCTGCCTCCCGAGTGCTAGGATTAAAGGCGTGTGCCACCACTGCCCTGCTTCTTGCAGCTTCTTATTTTAAGAAAGTGGGTCACAGCTTTGTATATTCATTTTGTGAATAATTTATTCAGTCACCTTTGAGGATAGGAAACTGTAAGCAGAGCTGATCAGATTTCTGGTTAACCAAAATATAAACCAAAGTAAACAACTTTTCGTTTTCCCCTCCCCCTCTCCTCCCTCCCTTCCTGTGTTTCTTAGACTGAGTCTCAGGAAGCACGTGTTGATCACCAACTTGCTCTGTAGCCGAGGATCCTCTTTAACTTCTGATCCCCCAGCCTCTACAAACCAGTGCTGTCATTACAAGTGTACACCATCAAGCCGGGATGGGGTCCTAGGAATCTACTTAGGGACCTTGTGTGCACTTGGCAAACAGTTTATCTAATCAGAGCTGTATCTCCAGCTGATGGTTTTCACTTTTCTTAGTCAAGGTAACTCTGGCTTGGCTGTCAGTAGCTGGTCAAACGGCTTTTATTCTTAGTTACTGATTTTTTCCCCTAATAGGTAAACATTCTACCAGTGAGTTACACCCTGAGGCCTTTTAATTCCTTTGTTCCTGGCTGGCCTGGTACTTGCTAGGTAGACCAGACTAGACTCCCAACTCACAGATAATCTGCCTGCCTCTGCTTCTCCAGTGTTGGGATTAATTGTGTGCACCAACATGAGCAGCTACATTTTTTTTTCTTTTTTTTTTTTTAAGATAAAAAGTCAACCTTGCTCTTGACTGGAGGGCATTGGAGCCTGTAATGGAATAGGAAATGCATGTGAAAAACTGTCAGAACTGGCACTTAGGATCACGTGACCCTTCTAAAGCTGTGCTGTCCAGCACATTGGGGTCTTGTAGTTAGTTATGAAGCCCGTGATATGTGGCTGGCCTGAATTGAAATGGACCGTAGGTTAAAAAATATATATATATATATATCCACCAGATTTTTAAGATGTAACTCTAAAGGAAAGAATGCAAAACACATCACAGTAGTTTAAAAAGATACGTTGAGATGTTAAAATCGGAATATGAAATATGTAACATGTTCTCTTGGGGTTAGTTACTCATCTGCCAAATCATCTGAGTTGGGCTACTCCTGAATACGGGACTGCATTTGACTTACATGCCCCATGTGTGGAATGTGAACTATGTTGCACATCGAAATGACAGTGTTTTAGGTATATTGGCCTATATTGATTTTACCCATTCTTAAAAACTTTATTTAAAAACACTCTACATTTATTTACTTTTAAAAGTTGTTTTATTTGTCTTTGGAGACAGTCTTCTCACTATGTAGACCAGGCTGGCTTGAAATCACAGAGATCTGCGCCTGGCTCCCAAGTTCTGGGATTTAAAGAAGTGTGCTGCTATGTCTGACCTGCGTGCGTGCGTGCGTGCGTGTGTGTGTGTGTGTGTGTGTGTGTGTGCGCGTGCGCGCGCGTCTGTCTGTGAACACAAACGCCACTGTGGAGGTCAAGGACAGCTTGTCTGAGTCGCTTCTTTTTACAGGGTGAGTTTGGGGGCTCAAAGTCAGCCTCCCATGCTTGGCTGCAAAAGCCTTTATCTGCTAAGCCACCTCTCCCTCACCTGTTTGGTTCTAGACGCCTGGAAACTATTAAGGGCATGCACATGGCCCGAATTATATCTTGGTTGGATAGGGTTGCATACTAAAACAGACTTAAAATCTTCATCGTCTGTGTGGCAGTGCCTGGGGTTGAGGGGTACCCGCCAGGCATCCTGGGAAGGGAGTTGTCTGTGAAGGGGGCTTACTCATTGCTGTGGGGAATAGTTCCTTCTTGGCCCGCTGTGGGTCATGCATGCCAGCATTTTAAGGTTATGAAACTTGTGTGTGTGCATAAACCTTCCCTCCTTCCCTCACATGTGAGCTAATGGGATAACACTGGCCTAATGACATGCTCCATGCGACTGTGTGTTCGGTCTACAGAGAGAATGGGACTTGATTTCAGAGTATTAGAACAGAGAGCTCAGTACATATTTTAGGCACTGTGATTGCTAACTGCTGCTCCATGATTCAGTCAGCTAAGGATAATTTACTAATTACACTCTGCCGTCCTCAAGTTCTTTCTCCAGTCACTAAACATAGGAAAACAAGGAGAGGAGGGAAAAGGGATAAATTTGGAAATTGGAGGCCAGAAGAATAGATGGATGTCTTAGAAGGCTTTCAACAGGATGCCTTAGAAGGCTTTAACAGACTTACAGTGGAATCAACCAAGTTTCACTTGAAATAATGGCATCAGCGGTGGGGTCTTGGGGGAGGGGAGTTTCCTGTGAGAGAGAAAGAGACTGAGAGGTGAGGAGGGTACTTTTCTAAATTCATTTCCCCAGTGTTGACTGCATGCAAGGCTGGGTCTTAGGGATTGGGGCAAACAAAGTTCTTGGGCTCAGTTATTAGTCTCTGTAGACCATCTTGAGCTTGACAGCTCATCTCGGTTCAATCATGGGGCACTGAGTTGGTCTTTTTGTGGCGTAGTCTTCAGAGTCCATCCATGTTGTAGCATGGGTAGGTTTCCTTCCCTTCTGAGGAGTCTTCTCAATGTCTGCATGTACATTCTATTGTTCACCTAACTCCCCACTGACAGATATGTGGTTACTACAGCCTTTGAGTGGACGAGCTGTACCCTGTCCGCGAGAAGCCCTGCTTGCAACTCCTTGGCACGCCTACTCAGAAATACTGTTATTGGGTATCATTTGGCGATTCAAGTTTTTGGTTTTTTTTTTTTCAAGAATGTTATGTTGACCTTTGAGTCCTGTTCTTTAAACCTAAAACTCTGGGGTACTGCTGATGATTTTAGCTTTCATTTGACATCTATATCATAGTTTATTAAATAGATACTTGGCTCCGTTTATTGGAAAACACATCTATGACCAAATGTATACGGCAATAATTTTTACAAAAGAACTTACAAGTATTGCTTTTATTATTTCGGCACTGGAGTTGGACGCAGGCTGTGTGTGGGTTAGGTTGGTGGCTATGCCAATGAGTAGTTTCCCCAGCCCCAATATTTGGTGAATATACTTTTTTTTTATATCAGTCATGAACATTTGAGTGTGAAGGTTTTCCAGTATGGGTTAATCTTTTGGGGGGGTACAGACCTGATATGGCACCCAGCATGAGATCAGGCCACTTGTATGACTGCAGCTATGGGCTGCCTTGGCTTTTCTTTTTCAGTCAGTTTCTTTGTACCAGACCCATAGTTCTCTTAGCTATCAATGCAGGGAAAAGATCAGGCTGGAGCACTGAGGGGACTAGGTAGGAGGAGGATCTCAAGGATAGCCTATGTTGTAGAGAACCATCCTGTCTCCATCGATTAACAGTGACTTTAGTACTTTTCTGTTTTGGATCTTTTTGTGTGAACCTGGTTTCGCCCACGACCTCTGATCTTTTGTCTGTGAGGCTGGGGAAATCTGGATGACTCCAGTTCAGAACCTGTTGATCTGATAGTTCCCTTTTCCTGTGGCCCGGTGAACTTCAGGTTGTTGCTGCTGCTGCTGCTGCTGATTTTAATTACCCTGTAGTAGAGGGGCATTCCATATTTTGGTGCTTTGAAATACTTCAGACCATGTCACAGGCTGATGTCATGAGACTCGATGGTTCTTGGAGCTTCTGGAGCTGTCCTTGCTTTTGTTGTCACATAGGACAGGAAAAGCAGAGCCATGGATGAAAAGAGTTGGGAAGCCAGCCCACGGGGTCCCTCACTAATCACGTGAAAGGAGACTGTAGTTGCCGTTTGTCAGGAGAACCAGAGCAAGGATGGCAGGACAAAGGCCTGAAACCCATCCAGCAAAGAGAATCACTTGCTTCTATGTTTGTGTGACTAAAGAGACAGGAAATAGGAGTCCAGCATCTCATCCACAGAAGCTGGCACCTCTGTAGAAAGTCACTGTTGAGTCATTACATTTTCTATGCTGATGTAACTTTTTCTTCTTTAAAAAATTATTTATTTATTTTATGTATATGACTACACTGTCGCTGTCTTCAGACACACCAGAAGAGGGCATCAGATGCCATTACAGATGGTTGTGAGCCACTGTGTGGTTGCCTGGAACTGAACTCAGAACCTCTGGAAGAGCAGTCAGTGCTCTTAACCACTGAGCCATCTCTCCAGCCCCAAGCCTTTTTTTTTTTTTTTTTTTTCCCAAGAGAATATTTCAAAAAGAACTATTGCTGGGTGGTAGCAGTGCCCACTTTTAATCCCAGCACTCGGGAGGCAGAGGCAGTCGGATTTCTGAGTTCGAGGCCAGCCTGGTCTACAGAGTAAGTTCCAGGACAGCCAGGGCTACACATAGAAACCCTGTCTCCAAAAAGAAACAACAACAAAAAAAATTAAGAAGAATTACTATTTGGTTTTAGGGTAGATGGCAAGTGAGTCCATATTCTCAGTTTTGGTATTTGTGGGCGTGGTCATAGGAGTTTCTTTGCACATGATTTAGTTTTCAAACTGCAAAAGAAAACTAGTAAAAAAAGTATGAAATTACCTAGGGGAAGCACTCATGCTAAATGAAGTCTAGTTTGCTGTTGTGACTTGTAGTCAGTGGAGCATCCTGGGAAAATTAGAATGGACTTGATTCTATTGTTCGTGGGATTTCTATGGAGCTGAGCTGAGAAAAGCCAACGGGGTTTTACTGCCCTGTGATGTAGCAGATGCAAGTTTTACGGCATGAGTTGTGAATTCAGGGAAACTGGACCACCGTGAGTAATTTCCCAGCTATGGGAAAATGTAAATATTATGTACATAGCTCAAGAAACATAAAGAAACAATAACATTACTTTCGTCCGGTCCAGGTCTGTCCCTGTTTGTTTACACAGGCTTGCTGATGGCTGTTCTTCAGAGCCAGTCTTCCTTAAGGGGAAGGTGCTGCCCTTTCAGAGTGATCTGAAGTTTGAAAGTTGCTTTCTTGTGTTTCCTCTGACCCTCATTGATCGTGTTATACTGTCACTTAGCACGAAACGGCTTGCTCAGTTTGATCTTTGCTCTCCGTTACAGGGAATTTGCCCTATAATTTTCTTTTTAAATATTTTTTATTACTTTGTGTGTATGGGCCTTTTGCCTGTATGCATGTTCGTGCACCACATGTGTGCACCTCAGAGGTCAGGAGAGGTCATCATATCCTCTGGGACTGAAGTTACGGATGGTTGTGAGCCATCCTGTGGATAAAACCGAGGCCCTAGGGAAGAGCAGTCATTGCTCCGGAGACGTGGCTCTCACCCTTCCTAACACCGTGTGCCCCTTTAATGCAGCTCCTCATGATGTGGTGACCCCAGGCATAACAGTATTTCGTTACTACTTTATAGCTTATTTTGCTATTGTTAATGTAAAAAGCTGATGTGCAGTCCCACAGGGGTCTCGACCCACTGGTTGAGAACCACCTCTCCGGCCCCTTCTTTTAATTATTCTGATAATCATTCATGCCAGTTGGTGGGGAGAATTTGGAGGAAGGCTCTTTAGGGTAAGAACTACTTTTCAAAAGGTAAATCAACCTCGGGTTTCTACTGGATGGAGGGATGCTGGAGGGAGGGAGTTCTGGTTCAGTGTCGTTTGTTTCTTCTGTACACACACACACACACACACACACCATTCTGTTTGTATGACGGTCAGAGGACAACTTAATGGGAGTTATTCCTTCTACCATCTGGATCAGGTCATTAAGCTTTTTAAAAAGCTGAGTATGCAGCTGGACAGACAGATAGACAGACAGACGGTTGGTGGTGGTGTCTGCCTTTGATCCCAGCACTCAGAGGCAGAGGCAGGACAGGTGGATGGGTGGTGGTGGTGCCTGCCTTTGATCCTAGCACTCAGAAGCAGAGGCAGGCGATCTCTTCAGTTTGAGGCTAACCTGGAGGGAGTACAGTGAACTTTGATTGTTTTTCAAACGCCTACTTTTAATGACGGTTTTTAAGTGCTCCCTTGTAGCCCACCACCCACCAGAGGTCGTGGAAAAGAAAGGGTACGGGGAAGTGGATCTGTTTAGAAAGGTTCTTTGGAGCAACTCCTGTCACTGTTGTCTGGAAATCTGCAGTTCAGTTCGTAGGTCAGCAGGAAACGTCAGCTTGATCCACTCGCAAACACTTGACAGATACACACAGCAGTCCAGTTGGAATAGCAAACACGAATCGGCAGCGGTGGCACTACCTAGCAGAGACAGCCAGGCCTCAGCCTCAGCTTGAGTCAGGGACCAGGAGGACTCCCAGAAGAAGTTTGGCTGTGCCTCTTTCAGAGAAGCTAAGATCGATGAACACTCAAGACCCACAAGCATGGCACAGCTAGCTCTGTAAGCAAGCCTAGCTCAGCCTCCATCACTGTCCATGGAGTCACTTTTATGTGCCCTCCAAATATTTGTGCCCTTCAAGTGTCTTGCCTCGGCACATGTCTGTCTCAGCTGACATCACTCTGCCCGAGTCCTCGGAAGAGGCAAGAAACTATAGCACACCACCAGAAGTTTTCTGGTATGTTTCTATGATGTCCCGACAAAAGCTACGAAATGTCAGGAGGAACAATACATGTGTGTCGTTAGTGAAGAATCATCCTCTCTCCAGTGTCTGCTTCAGCAAAACGAGCCTTCCTGAGCCTTTCACACCTGTGTCCACTTCAGTTAAACGTTCCTTTAAGTGTTTGCCCCAGCAATGCCCCATCCAAATGACTTTCTAAAGAGCCCTGTACAGAGTGAGTTCTAGGACACCCAGGGTTACACAGAGAAACCCTGTCTTGGAAGAAAGAAACAACAGCTAGGCATGGAGCCATGCTGGGGAGGTAGACCCAAGAGGACCTCTAGAGTTTGCTGCTCAGCCAGACTGGTCACAGTGCTCCAGGCTCAGTGAGAGGTTTTGTCTCAGCCAAGCTAGACGGAAAAATGATTACATGAAAACACATGAACACACACACACACACACACACACACACACACACACACGAGTCATACATGGAAATGGATATGCTGGGATGGAACCCAAGGCCTTGTTTGTGCAAGCAGGCAGGTGGCCTAACGTTGACCCCCCAGTCATGAATGATGAGCTGACTGGAGCAGTTACGTACACTAGTTTGGGTTTAAATCGGGCTAGCTGTGCGCCACGGGCAAGTCATCACATGCCTTTAGGCACCATCTGTAAACCAGCAGCCTGCATGGTTAATTAATGTTAGCAGTTGCTCTCTCTAAGAGATCTCACTACAAGTGATATTTACCCTTTTAACTGAGCAGACCGAGTGGAGAACCCGCTGCAGTTGAGATTTAAAGGGAACCATACCATCGGCTGAAGGGCAAAAGACGACAAGAGCTAAGTGTCTCTTTGGCTGTACCCCTAAATGAACAGGGCATCTGCAGTTGATAAGGAACACCAGTTGTTCTTGGAGGTTATTACTATTTTCTAACTGCTTGCCATATCACTGTGGTGTTTTTGTTTTCCTGGGAATGGAGCTGTTGTCTCCTCTAAGCCTGGGGACACCTAATATCAAGATGTTACCAGCTTTTTCCTTTTAAACAGGCCGCCCTGGATTGAGAGAAGATATTTGATCATATAAAAGTTTTGAGCCAGGCAGTGGTGGCGCACGCCTTTAATCCCAGCACAGGCAGAGGCAGGTGGATTTCTGAGTTTGAGGCCAGCCTGGTCTACAGAGTGAGTTCCAGGACAGCCAGGGCTACACAGAGAAACCCTGTCTCGAAAAACCAAATAAATAAATAAATAAAAAAATAAAAGTTTCGGCTTGAAGTGTGGACTCCTTTGCCTCTCTGCACTTGCCTGGTTGCAGGATCCTCGCTGTCGGTTCTGTTCACTTGGGTGACACCGAGCTTCCTCCTGAGGCCTTTCCTTTTTCCTGCATCACCCTGTGCTCATTGTTTAGGGACTTAGTCACTGTGCTCCTTCTGGTGATCCTGACATCAGATGAGATGAGATAATGTCCACCAACTGTGAAGGGAGGGAGCAGGAGCCAAGGCTGCTGTCCTCGGAAGCGCTGGCCTAGGCTGAGGCTGGCTGCTCAGCAGTCACCCACCCACAGTGTCTGTCTCAGCAGGGAGAGATTGCAGACAGCTACGAGATTGCAGCACGGCTGGATGCTTGCACACTTTGAATGGACTTGCTTATGCTTGAATGCAGGAGTTGAGGAAGTGCAGCCAGTCATGGGATCTGTTTGGCCAGCCCTGCGAAGTTCCTTTCTACTCTGGGGGGTGGGGGTGGGGGGAGCTTTCTGGGTTCTGATGGTCATTCTCTACCCCTACCCTGGCCTCCTTTCCTTATGAGTTTGTTTCTCACCAAAAAAAAAAAAAAAAAGTTGTCTGAAACTGGCCTTATGTTAGTTCTGAATGTCATTATTATCATGTTTTATATATAATCTCATTTTTGCTGTCGTGTCTTTGATAAATTCTAAAGGACTCACAGGTGCATGTTCTTTCTTTCTTTTTTTTTTTAAAAAAGATATTTCTTTTATTTGTATGGGTGTTTTGCCTGTGCATGCTTAGTGGCTAGACGAAGGTGTCAGATTCCTAGAAACTGAGTTACAGTTAATTAATATGAGAGATTTGGGAACTCTTGGTAGGCATAGAAGTGGGTATTCAGCAAAGGTTAACTAACTCACTCTCTCTCTCTCTCTCTCTCTCTCTCTCTCTCTGGTTTTGTTTTTTGAGACAAGGTTTCTCTGTGTAGTCCTAGCTGACCTGGAACTCACAGAGGTCTGCCTACCTCTGCCCCCTGATGATGGGATTAAAGGCGTGCGTGCTTGCGTGCCTGCCCCACTACTGCCAGGATAATTTGCTATTTCAAGGGTTAGCATTGTTAATTAGTGACAACTTAATGGGAAGTTTTACTAAGGCAGTATTACTCAGTAGGGTGGCTGGAGAACAGGAACTAGGAGTCACCTAGGGTTTTTATGGGGGGAGGGGAGTGGAAGATGGGGTGGGGTTATTTTTGAGAGAGTTTCTCTCTGTAGTCCTGGCTGTCCTGGAACTCACTCTGTAGACCAAGCTGGCCTTGAACTCAGACATCTGCCTGCCTCTGTCTCCTGAGTGCTGGTGCCCAACAAGACACCTAGTTTTGACTTTGTCATTACCATTTCTGGGAACTCTGAGAGTCTCCTTTATCAAGTCCTTAGAGTGTTGGTTTCCTAATGTTTAAAACAGATAATCAAAGGTGAATGATTGATATATTACTATCCATGAAAAGTCCCTGTAAGCTTCAATCATACAGTTGCCAGCCTGGCCTGGCAGACCTGTTTAAAAGCTTACAGAACAGTTTTTGCCTGTATCTTTTAAAGTAGTTGATAGTAAAATTTTAGCGTATGTGGTCTGTGGTATTGCAGGGAATAATGAATAGTGTGTGGGAAAGAATCTCTTTTGTTTATTTTCATTTATAAAGTGATTGAAAATCTGAGCACTTGATATCTGAGTTTAAATTTCATTTGGAGTTGATTTTGTTTACGGACAAATCTTGGGAGAGAGAAGACATTCTGGTGCATTGTTGGGCATATCAGGGGGCTTTCGAACTTAGTTTTAGGTCTTCTGGATTATCTAGATTGTGAACTTGACAAAGATGGAGTGCTCTCTGGTTTACATAATGCTGTAGTTACAAGTTGGTTTCTGGGGACCCACTCTGGGATATCATCCTTGGGCATTTCATCCTGAGCTTCGGAAAGTACACACCCAAACCTAGATGGTATCTCTCAGCCAGTCGCTCTGTATGGCCTCTTGATGTAATAGGAGATGGAATCAAAGAACACAGATGTGGGGTCTGTGAGCCTGTTGCTACGGTGACGCAGCATCCCGTTTCACAGTGCACCTTGTATTTTCTTTTTGTAAGTGAAAGGCAGTACATGCTAAAATTTCGATGAAAATATATTTAATGAATACACAGCCAGCCACATAGTCATTGTTATCAAGTGCTCCATCTCTACTGTGTACTCTCTGTTTCAATGCCACTGGCAGTAGTTCACACTATTTTCTCTCTCTCTCTCTCTCTCTCCCTCTCTCTCTCTCTCTCTCTGTGTGTGTGTGTGTGTGGTGCCTGGCACAGGGACAGAGAGAGCCCTCTTGATTTTAGTTTTATAGTGAGTGGCATTGCCTGGAGGGAACCTTTGTGCACGCTGAGTGTTAGTGAATCACATCCCCAGTCCAGTTACATCTGCTAGTTCACCATCTGGTTTTATTGTGGTCAGACTTGTGTCAGAACTGTAATCAAGAAGGAGAAGTTGGATTAAGGCAGAAGACAAGTGGCTTGTTTTGTTTTTGCTTTCGCTAGAATGGTTATGAGACAGAGGTAGTAAGTTCTGCATTCATGTGCAAGCGAGCCGTTTAGTTGAAATGGGAAGAGCATTGGGTTGGGGGTGGAGAGACCTGGCTCCTAGGCGCACTGTTAGCGCTCCTAATTAATCCTTTGACAAGTGGTTAATTTTTTTCTGGAGTGAAGGAAGCATTATGGTCAGGGAGGCTTTTTTTTTCCCCCATGAATGCGTTGAGGCTGCACAGAGGGAACTGAAGCAAGTCGGTTAGTTACTAGTGCTGGACACATGAGCAAAATATGCAGAATTATTTCTCTTGTGAAGGAGGAAATGTTTTGAGAAAGATTGAGGGGCTCGGGGTGTATTTAATTCAGCCATTTTTGGTACCAGACCAAAAAAAGAACACTTGATGTGAGATTCTGGGTTGCAGGAGTTACACGTATAGTACTGAGAAAGAGCCCACCTGCAGTGCGTGTTTAAGAATCCAGTGGGCTTGAGGTATAGTTCAGTGGTAAAATACTTGCCATGGAAGCGTGGGGACCTGAGTTCAGTCCTCATGGGGATGGGAGTGGTAACCCGTGCCTGTAATCCCAGCTCTTGGGAAGTGGAAACAGGTATGTAGATCCCTGGGACTCATTATCCAGCCAGTCTTAACCCAGGCTAGTTCCAGTACTCTGTTTCAGAAAACAAGGCAGACCTCTCCTGAGAAGCAACCCTTGAGGTTGATCTCTGTTCATGTGGTTGTGTATGCGTACTCTCAACACAAACACACACGTTCACACGAATAGAATCCTCTGCTTAGTAAGCATGAAGGACAGAAGAGGTGTGGTCCGGCCACTGTGCTCTTGGAAGAACGGGACTTGGGTTGGCGCGGCACGCAGTGGGGCGGAAGTGTGCTGAGAAAGTTTAATTTTTCATTTGTTCCTAATATCTCCGAGCAATATCTCCTTTTCCTTAACCGGTATGCGCTTTCACCGGCAGTAAATGTTTTTGAGGATACTTCCTTTAGCTAGTTAAATCCTATTAAGAAATGATACGACTTGTCTACACCCGAGGCTACTCAAGACGTCCTTGCCCACGTTGTAGTTTCTTACCCAGCCTCTCTATTTTCTGCCTCTTTTACATTGTCTTTTCCTCTGGTCAATACTGTTGTATTTAAGAATTGTCTTTCTGAACCATGAAAACTATCAGTCTGGAGAACTCTGCCTACAGAAGGCATGCGGGATGAGTCAGGATTGTGGTGGTTAACGTGATTCATTCATTCATCTTTTTTCTCCCTCCCCTACTGAACCCAGGGGTTTAAGCATGGGAGGCAAGTCCTCTGCCACTGAGCTACATACCCGACTCCACCTGATCCATTCTTTTACTTTTAAAAAAGGAACAAAACTACTTTTATGCACTGTATGTTGGGGCGTTGGCTGTAAGTAAGTAGATGAAGTCAGTTCTCTCCTTCCATTATGTGGAGCCTGGGGATTGTACTCGGGTTGTAAGGCTTAACATCAAGTGCCTCTGCTTTCTAAGACATTTCTCCAGCCCCACCTGATTCATATATACATATATATGTGTGTGTATATGTATATATATATGGTTTGTTCTGCTTTGCTTTTTTGAAACAGGGTCTCACTATGTTGCCCTGGTTGTCCTGGAACACACTCTGTAGACCAGATTAGTTTCCAATTCTCCTGCCTCTGCCTCTCGATTCTGGGAGTAAAGGTGTGCCTCACCAAGTCTGGCTGACTGTTTTCATCTGAGTAATTTATTGCTGTTGTTGAGACATTGTATCTCAGGGTTGCTTTGAACTCTGTATAGACAGGTGATAGATCCCTACAAGTTGTCCTCTGACCTCTACAGGTGTCCTGTGGCACTCATGTGCCATGCCCCCTCTTCCCAGAGATGCATATGCACATTCATGCACACACAAATAAATAGAAATAACAATAAAAAAAATACTCATCGAGACCTTGAGTTTTAAAAGATGCTTGGAAACACCAAATCCTTCTTTGCAGTGTCAAACATGTGACAACTGGTCACACAGTGTCTATGTGAGGGGTAAGTTCTAGCCCTCCTGGTGGCTGTTTAGCAGTTACTCAATGGTAGGGACATATCCCAGCACTTTACAGAGCTAGGTAAGACTGTTGATACCCTGCCCCCCACCCCAATCAAACTGTCTTGGCTTCTTCAGCGATGAGCAATGGGGTCTTACAATCAGGTTCTGATAGGCAGATCTTGGAATGGCAGTAGTCTATTGTTTTGGTCACTCCTGACCAACACCTTTCTTGTTTTCTTTTTTCTATGAGAGACAGGGTTTTCTCTCTATGGCTCTGGTTGTCCTGCAGCTTCTCAGAAACCCACCTGCCTTTTTCTCCTCAGTTCTGGAATTAAAGGCATGTACCACTATAAACTATACCTGGCCTCTGTGTTTTATTTCCGTAGTTTTAAATATTCTGACTAGGGTAAGGTGAAATATCAAAATAGTTTTTAATTTCCATTTCCCTGAAGTCTCAAGATGGCGAACATTTCAAAAAACATTTCTTAGCCATTTGTATTTTCTTTGAGTACTCTGTTATAGTTCCATAGCCCACTTTTAACTGGGTTGTTTGTTTTTTTTTCTTGGTGTTTTGCTTTTTGAGTTCTTTGTATATTCTAAATACTAATCTTCCATGGGATACATAGCTGGCAAAGATGTTTCCATTCTGTGGGTGCCTCTTCAGGTGATCAGCTGTTTACTTTTTTGCCTAGAAGCTCTTCAATTCCGTGAACTTGATTGTTGGTCCTGTTTTTTGTTGTGGCCAGGATCCTATTCAGAAAGTCTACTGGGGACTATATGCTGACGTTCCAAGTCTGACATTGAGATCTCTGATCGGTTTGTGATTGGTTTGTGTGCAGGTTAGGGAAATGGTTGAGTTTCATTCGGCTGCATGTAGATGTTTTGTTTTTCCAGTGCTATTTGCTAAAGATGCCGTCTTTTCTCCAGTGTGTATTTTTAGTCTCTTTGTCAAAAAATCAGGTGGCTGTAGGTGTGTGGATTTGTGTCTGGGTCCTCTGTTCTATGATATCAATCAGTGTGTCTGCTCTTGCTTGCGTACTGTGCTGTCTGTCTTTACTCCTGTGACTTGGTAGCATAAGCTGAAATCATGAACAGAGCTGCCAATAGCAATATTTTCAGTATTCGGAATTACATTGACTAGCAAAACTGGGGGGTGAGGGAACCAGAGAGAAACAGTGTTTTCTGGCCATGAAACAACCACAGTACTTGTGAACTCCCAGTAGCTGTGGTTGCCTGCTCAGAACCTACAAAATTAAGCCATGTCCACTCAACACTTTAGCATGGATGGAGGAGGAGATGAGAAGAGACCTTCGTCCCCCAGTTGAGTAACTATTGGTAGTTAATGGTTTCTGGGGGAAGTCCTGAAACAGGACCGCCACACCCAGCATTCCCCCCTCCCCCATGTGTTCTAGGAGTCAAGCTCAGGTCCTGGTGACTACACTATCTCCCCATGCAAGTCCTTATCTCTCTCTGGTATCTTTGACACAGAGTGTTACGTGTCTTGTCTTAGGGTTTTACTGCTGTGAACAGAAACTATGACCAAAGCAACTCTTACAAGGATGGCATTTAGTTGGGGCTGGCTTACAGGTTCAGAGGTTCAGTCCATTAGCATCAAGGTAGGAGCATGGTGGCGTTTAAGGCAGATGTGGGGCTGGAGGAGCTGAGAGTTTCACCTCTTGTTCCGAAGGCAGCCATCAGAAGGCTTCCAGGCAGCTAGGACTAGGGTCTTAAAGCCCACCCCCACAGTGACAAATCTATTCCAACAAGGCCACACCTTCTGACAGTGCCACACCTTGGGCCAGACCTATACAAACCATCCCAGTGTCCCAGGCTGCCCTCCAACTCTGTGATGTAGCTCAGGAATGACCTTAACCTCCTGATCCTCCTGACTCCACCGCCCACACCCTCCAAAATCTGGGATTACCACAGTGGGGCCACCACTTCCTTCTCTTGGTGGCTTCTCTCTGCTGGGTGGAAAATGGACTTGGTTTTACCGCTCACATGACCTTTCTGTTGAATAGGCCATAAAATCTGCGTTTTTTTCTGCTTCCCTTTTCAAAAGTTGTTGCAGGTGTGAAGTGAAAATGTTTACTAAACTGTAAATTCTTTAAGTCCTCTGGCATTTCCAGCAATACTGGGGGCTTAGAGTCTGTGTGGGGTGCAGGTGCTTGGAGATGTCTGAGCTCCCTCTGATTCTGTGGCCAGTATCCCTTCCTCTTTGACTTAGCATTTCTACCCTCTGACTATTGGCTTCATACACAGGGCTGTGACCCTGCAGGCTTCTCAGAAGAGTGTAGTATCTTTGCCTCATGAGCACATGGCCTAGTGGGAGGTCACGGGGAGACACTGACACCAAGGTGGTACCGTGGGGTACAGTGAAGGCACCCACACTGATGGCCACAGAACATGCACAGGGCTGGTCGCCTGTGCTGAGACATTTGGTGTAGATAAGGCCTTGGACAAGGGAGTCACTGCTTTCATTTTGAAGATGTACTGGGGTGGGAAAGCCAGGCTAGCTGGGCAGCCAGGGTGACTGTCACGTTCCCAGAGATCAGAGGAAAGGGGCTGAGTGCTGTGCTCAGGGAGCTTGGGTGATGAGAGGAGCCAGATAGGTACAAACAGTAGGTTATAGTGAAGTTAGGCTGAAACTCGGTGGAGATGTACCGGCTCTAAAGCAACGGTTCAACCTTCCAAACTCTGTGACCCTTTCAGACAGTTCCTCATGTTGTGAACCCCCCAACCATAACTGTTTTCATTGCTACTTCATAGCTGTAATTTTGCTACTGTTGTGAATAGTAATGTAATAGTAATCTGCTATGCAGGATATCTGACCGGCCCATGGGGTTGAGAACGGATCATCTATAACAAAGGTCATTGAGATTTCCGAAGCTGTACCCTTAGCTTTACTCTGAAGACACTTGCAGGAAACCCCTGGGTTCCTATTTCCATATGGATTACATTCATTGTCATCTGAACTTATGCACTTTCAACTCCAGTGGAAATTATAATGACCACAATGAATGTCCCCTCTGCTACAAAGGGGATTTCCAAAAGCTTTGTTGTAATTAAGAGCCGTCTCTAGCCAGGTGTGGTGTGGTGGTGCATGCCTTTAATTCCAGCACTCGAGGCAGAGGCAGGTAAATTTCTTTGAGTTTGAGGACAGCCTGGTCTACAAATCAAGTCCAGGACAGCCAGGTCTCTCTTATATAGAGAAATATTCTCTTAACCAAACAAATTTGATTCAAGGAATAGTGAATGAAGTTCTGAAGGCTGGTTATACACTGCCAATTGTTCTTTTCCTCTTAGATTGATAAGAAAATTTAAGAACCCAGGTTCATTCCTAATGTAGAGTAAATCACACACACCCTTATTTACGCCCTGAGATTACTCAGGCTTTCACCGTGATTCTGAGCATGGGCACTGCACAGAGCTCTCTGTGTCCTACGTACAGCTGGGTTAGTTCTGTAAGGGGCTAACCAGCTGTATGGGGGACCAGCACACTGTTGTGCAGCTGGCAAACAGTAATGGCTGTATGGGTGAGCCCAGAGCTACTCAGCCCTTTATGGAGACTGGTAACATCACCAATTCTGCTTCTGTGGTGTCCTGATGTCTTCCTCAAGCTGGATTTGCAGCCATCACAAGCACAGGAAGCTAGAACAAAGACCTTCTTTTGTGTGGTATTTATCATATCTGTCTGTCTGGTGGCATTTTGTGTCCCAGGCTAGCTATGAATTTGCTTTTAGCCAAGGTTGACCTTGAACTTCTGATCCCTCTGCCCACCTGCTAAGTACTGAGGTTATACCATGCTTCATCATGCCTGGTTTTATGCTGTGCTGGGAATTGCAATCAGGGTTTCACATATGCTAGGCAAGTTTCCTGTCAGCTGAGCTATATGCCCAAACAAAATTGTTACAGTTAAAAAGGCTTTAAAAAAAAAAAAAAGATTTATTTATTGTATGTATGTGAGTACACTGTCGCTGTCTTCAGACAGAACAGAAGTGGGTATTGGCTCCCATTACAGATGGTTGTGAGCCACCATGTGGTTGTTGGGAATTGAACTCAGGACCTCTGGAAGAACAATCAGTGCTCTTAACCGATGAGCCATCTCTCCAGCCTGGTGCGTGTGTGTGTGTGTGTGTGTGTGTGTGTGTGTGTGTGTGTGTGTGTGTTTTGTGTGTGTTTTGTGTGTGTGTTTGTTTTTTTTTTTAAATCCTAGGGTTTCTTAGTTTTTTGTGAGATATCCCTGGTTACCTTGGACCTTGCTGTGTAGTTGAGGATTACCTGAACTTTTCCACCTCCTGGTGCTGGGATTACCCTCATTTTATGCAGTGCTGGGGTCTGGTGTTGGGTATCCAGCTCAGGGCTTTGTGAATGCTAGGTGGGCACTCTACCAACTGTGCCCTCTAGTTTATTAAACCTTCTCAGAAGTGCTCAAGTAGCAGGCAAAAGGTGCCTGAAACGGCAAGAACAGCAAAAAGCATGAAAGGGTCTTTTTGAGGTTACCTGGCACGGTCTCTGCAGCTGAATAGCGGCTGTGTTTCCTTATCATGCCCTTCCCGTTCCAGTTGCCCAGGTGTGCTTTGTGGTTTCCAAATACCCACTGGACTGGCTTTTGGCCGATGGTACCAGTTTCTTCATAATCCTCTACTTCCTTTTTAAAAGAACATTTATGAAACTCTCCTTCAACAAGGCCCTCAAAGCAATTTTGCTGTGCAATGTCTCTGTCCAATGTTTTTCACCCACTGGCAGAAATCAGTGGGAGAGCCCTTACTGGTGGATCTGGTTCTGTGGTGGATACTTATTGGCGGAGGCATCTCTGGTCTTCTTGCCATTCTGCAATGAAATAATGAGGAGGTAAATGCCGATTCATAACTATGCTGGTTTGAAAGGAAATGGCATCACAGGCTCACAGGGAGAGGCACTATTAGGAGGTGTGGCTTGTTGGAGTGGGTGTGGCCTTGTTGGAGTGGGTGTGGCCTTGTTGGAGTGGGTGTGGTCTTGTTGGAGTGGGTGTGCCCTCTTGGAGGAAGTGTGCCAGTGAGGATGGGCTTGGAGGTCTCAGATGCTCAAGCCAGGCCCAGTGTGGCATTTTCTTCGCAGCTACCTGTGCAGCACCATGTCTGCCTGCGTGCTACAATGCCTCCTGCCATGATAATAATGGACTGTAAGCCAGCCCCAGTGAAAGGTTTTCCTTCATAAGAGTTGCCATGATCATGGTGTTTCTTCACAGCAAGAGAACAGTGACTACTACTGGAATTTTTTAAAAAAATTACTCTTTGGTAATGTCATACATATATACAATGTATCTCTACATATCCACCCAACCCTCCCAGATGATGCCAGCGTGCCCCTTACCTTCATGCCACCCTCTTCTTTGTAACCTACATAGTCCAATTAGTCCAACTAGGATGTTGACTGAGCGACCGGCCTGTCTTGGTCTTATGCAGGTGACCACAGCTCTAGTGAGTTTAGTGGATGCAGTGGCCATATCTACCCATCTAGCCTTCCCTACCTACCCTTTGACATTTGACATTCTTTCTGCCGCTTATGAGGTGTTCCCTGACCCTGGGCCAGTGGCTGTGGATGTAGATGTCCCATTGAGGGCTGAGCACTCAACAGGCACCCTTGGCATTTTTCCAGTTATGTCTGTGTTAACTGTTCTCCACTGCTCTTGGAAAGATCGAGAGCAAACACACATTGAGAAGGCCGTTTAACAGTGCCTTAGTTAGGGTTTTACTGTTGTGAGCAGATACCATGACCAAGGCAAGTTTTATAAAGGACAATATTTAATTGAGGCTGGCTTACAGTTTCAGAGGTTCGGTCCACTATCATCAAGGCAGGAACATGACAGCATCCAGGCAGGCTGGTGCAAGAGGAGCTGAGAGAGTGCTATATCTTCATCTGAAGGCTGCTAGCAGAGTACTCACTTCCAGGCAGCTAGGGTGAGGGTCTTAAGCCCGCGCCCAAGGTGACATACCGACTCCAACAAGGCCACACCTCCTCCAACAAGACAACACCTACTCCAAGAAGGCCACGCCCACTCCAGCAAGCCACACCTCCTAATAGTGCCACTCCCTGGGCTGAGAAAATATACAAACCATCACAAACAGCGTGTCCATTTGAGTAAACCACAGTAGGATTTTGGCCTCTAGGGTTTATGACCCACAGAGCCATGGGCTTTTGACCAAGTACATAGTAGACATGAATTCGAGTCTGTGAAGCAGGCCCTCACGTCCAGTCAGAGAGCAGTTAGTTACTGCGTCGGGGTCATGCTGCTGTACCAGTGCACGTCTTGCCTGGGCGGCCCATCCCTAGCTTTCGGGGTTCACCATTACAGCTGATGGCTTCTCCCACAGCTTCCTAGCGCTGTGGAAGCTATTCAGCAGGGTGAGAGTTTTCAGGTCAGCTCCAGCTTGATTTCTGTGTGTCCTGTAACCAAGGTGTGTTGTACCTTCAATAATAGGATCTTACGATCTAGCTCTGGCAGCAACCCACAGCTATGGCAGTAGCCTGTGTTGTGTGGGGGTGGGGGACCTTCCTCATAGCAATTCATAGGGAGGTATCCGATACCTAGCTCTGAGATTTTCGCTTAGTGATCCATGTCTTCTGCAGGGTACCTGTATTCAAACTACTTTTAAACAATTATATTTTTAAATTAGCAAAAAAATAGTGGTTCCCATAGAGTGTTTGTAATTCTTAGTTTTGGGTAATCCACTCCCACCCACTCCTGTTCTGTTGCCTCACCCCTGCCCTGCTGCCTCACCCCTGCCCTGCTTTGACCTTCATATAAGTTAGGCCATGGACCTGTGTGATTCATCTCAAGCTTTCAAAGATCTTCATTTCCACCTACCATTTGGCAAGTTCGACTTACATATTTTTTTCTTAATGGACCACCTCACTTTCCTTTGGACACATAAATGCATATAAATAAACATGCATGTGTAGATATATGGTTTTACATACTTCTGTGTAATAACAGCTTTATTGAGATGAAGTAGATATACAGACAACCCTGGGAGGATTTAATGGGCATGACTTGGTGTGCTGGACACATGTACATATTTGTAATACCGAAGCCATCATCAAGATGATAAACTTCATCCTCCTTGAAAGTTGGAGTCACTCTTGTGTGTGGTGAGAACGTTTAGCAGGATGACTGTCCTATCAGACTGTCAGCATCCAGTGTCCCATTGCTCACTGTAGGCATGATGTGCAGATCTCCAGGTTTGTTCATCTTGCACACCCATAACTCAAATGAAACACTGACTCATACTGTCCCCCTCCACCCTGCCCTCGGCCACCATCCTTCCTGTGGCTACTCCTTCAAGTTTAACTATTGTATTTTCTTTTAATATTTATTTTTTATGTATATGAGTACGCTGTCACTGTCTTCAGACGCACCAGAAGAGGGCACCAGATCTCATTACAGATGGTTGTGAGCCACCATGTGGTTGCTGGGAATTGAACTCAGGACCTCTGGAAGAGCAGTCAGTGCTCTTAACCGCTTAGCCATTTCTCCAGCCCTGCATTTTGTTTTAAAATTTACTTGGTGGCAGTGATCTAACCAGTAAAACATCCCATGGCTAGATTAAGGGAACCACTCGGACACTTGCTCAGGTCCAAACCCTGTACATCTCTCAGGGACTTTCTGCACCATTAGAGTGGCCATGCTGGAGCCTTGAAGCTTAGCTTCACTTAGGGTCTTAGGTTTTCCATACCAATTGACTATTTTTGTACTGTGACAGTTGAAATCAGAAAAGCAGTTGGCTTCGTATCCTCTTGGACAACTCATGTCCTTCAGCCTAGTGTCATCCATCCCTGTCAGCTAATATTACCCTTTCTGGGTCTCCTGTGAGCTGACTGTGCTATTTGTCTTGCAT
Organism: Rhynchomys soricoides; assembly: GCA_019843965.1. Lineage (NCBI taxonomy): Eukaryota > Metazoa > Chordata > Mammalia > Rodentia > Muridae > Rhynchomys > Rhynchomys soricoides. The sequence continues at coordinate 4,040,314 of JADRCH010000104.1, read as the reverse complement.
GGCTGACTGGCTTCACTGGTATACAGTACCCTCAGGTTTTCATCACACTTTGGGAATGGGAGGCTTTCTTTCTTCATAAGGCTAAACAGTAGCCTACTGTATGGATGACCCCATCCTTTATCATTCTTATTTAATGTCTTTAGAGGAGATATTCTCATTTAATGTCAGTGATGTCAGAATTGGAAAGCAATGGGAGCAAGTGGATCTGAGGAGCATCTGACTCAAGGGACATTGCACTTAGTCTGTTCCTGAACCATAAGTCACAGGGAATGACCCAGCTTTAAGACACCAGGCTTTGACATCACGGCTAACACACACATCCAGAACTCCCAGCTCCGTGGTTGCCCAACCCTGTTTCCCAGGTTCCATAGCTAGTTTTGATAGGATTCCACAGATCAGAAATCAGTGCCCCGTGCTGGATGGAGGCCCTGCTCACCAGCAGCCACATCCTAACCATAAGACAGCATTTCATGGCTCTCCTTCCCATAGATTCTCATACATTCTTTCTGTCCCCTTTTCTCAGTGTTCTCTGAGCCATGGAGGGGGTGATGTTGGTGTCCTTTGGACATACACTCTCATTTCTTTTGGTAGTTGCTTAAGAGCGGAGTGGCTGTATGTTAGAGAAAGTAGATGCTTGGCTTTGGTACATATCATGTGGTGTATGCCAGCCAGCGATATATGAGATTTTATTCACTCCACTTACTTGCTAATGGTTGTTTTAGATCCGTATGCCCTATGACCTTCCAGCCTTGTTCCATGCTGGAGAGCAAATCAGGACTTTGCACATGTTAGCTTAAATGCTACCACTTAGCACATCCTGAGCCTTGTGTGATTCTCTTTTAAGGACTGTTTTTAATTGTGTTTCTGTGTGGGTATGGACACAGACTGATATGCAGGCGACTAAGGAGGGCAGAGGCATTAGGTCTGCTGGAGCTGGAGTTAGAGAGCTTTGCATCCCCCAGTTTGCATGCTGGGAAACGAACTGGTTTTCTGCAGAGCGCTATGCTCTCTCAACTGCTCAGCCATCTCTCCAGCCTCCCCTGTGTGATGAGAGAAGGTTGCCAATCAGTATACCTGGGCGGAATGAAAATAAATTGCCAGTATGTAAGCGTAAGGCTCTACTCAGCTCTACTAAGCTCCGTGCACATTAGGTGAGCTTCTCAGGGACAAACAAACAAACACCCAAACCCAGCAGGAGGCTCTGGTAAGCACACTGCCCACATTTTCTTTGTAACAACCTGGGCTGATAATCTCTGGTCTCGGTTTTCTTGCATTCTTTCCTGGTAAGAATCATGCTGAAATTTAACAAAAGGTCCCTGTCCTTCAGGTTCCTTAGGGAAGTGTGACTTGAATGTTCCCGGGTTTTGCTCCTTTCTGTTTCTTTGTTGAAAGACCCAGGGAAACCCCTGGAGCTCAGAGATCACGGCAGCCTCGTTGGTCAACAAGATGCTGGCGGGCAGTTCTGTTTTATTTTATTCTTTGGGAACCTGCATTTCCTGGTGCCGGCACTAATTTGTTGCCACCAGTGTGTCCAATTGTTCCCATTACCTTGTTATTTTCTTCTGATAGCCTTTCTGTCCAGACCGAGACCGGTCATGAATAGTAATTGTGTGCCTGTTTGCTTGTTTTTGAGATGGTGTGGGGGCCTAGGGAGTTGGGGTTGTCTGTAGCCTAGACTGGCTTAAGCCTGCCAATAGCTGAGGATGACCTTGAAATTTTGATCCCCCTATCCAAGTGCTTCAGTAAGAGTAGTGTACCCCGCCATATAATCCCGGTGCTGGGGACGGAACGGAGGAGTTTCTTGCATGCTAGGCAGCACTTTACCAGCTGCTACCTCACAAACAGCCCACAGGATGGTTTTAATTTACATTTCTGTGTTAGCTACCCCCCCCCATTTGTACTCAGTCCTTTGAGAACTGTCTCTTCATAGGGTGAGCTCATTTATTGATTAAAGATTGTTTGTTTTCTTTCTGTCTTTAAAAAAAAAAATCTAGTTCTTAACTATCTGTCCTCTGTGATGTAGGTATAGCAAGGGAGGACTTTTCTCCCAAGTTTTAGGCAGCAGGTGTGAGTTCCCTTCCTTCACTGTTGGACTCTGCCTACATTTGGAGGTATTTTACACGTTTTCCTCTGACAATTTCAGAGTTTCAGGTCTTGCGTTAAAGTCTTCCATCCATTTTGAAATCAATTTTAAGAATTAGATCTATGGGCTGGAGCGATGGCTCAGTGGTTAAGAGCACTGGCTGCTCTTCCAGAGATCCTGAGTTCAATTCCCAGCCACCACATGGTGGCTCACAACCATCTGTAATGGGATCTGATGCCCTCTTCAGCTTTGTACTCACATAAATAAAATAACTACTTTTTTAAAAAAAGAATTAGATTTATTAATTTTGTGTTATGTGTGTTTTGCCTACATGTGGGTATCTGTACTGTGGATGTCAGAAAAGGCTCCAGATACCCTGGAACTGGAGTTACAGGTGGTTGTGAGCCAACAAATGGAGTGGAAGCTAGGTCCTGTGCAAGAGCCAACAGTGCTTTTAGCTGCTGAGCCATGCCTCTCTCCAGTCTGAGAATCATTCTTCTAAATATGGAAAAAATGTCCCCTGTACCCCAAGGTAGCCTTGAACTTTTGACAATTTGGAAGCAGGACTTGGTGGCATATAACGAAAGAATCTAGGGCACCATGGCGGCTTGTGGGGCACTTCCTCCCATCCTGCAGGTGCCCAGGATTTGATTGTTTTGACCAGTACTAAATAGAACATGATTATCTAACTTTCCTTTGATGTATAGGTGATACAGTCTACATTTTGGGCACGTAGGAAGCACCTCCAATAGAGACCTTAAATGTACCTTTAGTTAATTGCATTGTGGATTCATCTGCTCACTCTGTCAGCCGTTCTTGCTGATTTGATAAGCAAATCTGTCCATCTCCAGGCAGAAGAGGAAACAATACCTCAAAGGCAGACTGCTAATATTGCCTGAAAACCTGCCCGATTCCTTGCCTGTCCTCAGGACACTGAAGTAAGAAGTTCTTTCTCACCTGGGGAGACACCGGCTTTAGGAGTCTTGTAGATGTCTCTCCCATGGACCCGTTTCACTGCAGTGGTCAGCAGTTTAGAAAAGTTTTATATTGACTCTTGTTTTTGCTTCACATGCTTTGAGCCACTCCTTGGAAAGTCCCCGCACTGGTCTTGCTTTTGGTCGCACAGCCCTGAAACTTCCTACTTGTCCATGTGACCTCTCTTGTTTGGCCAGATCTTTGTCTGTTTGTTGCCAGTACTGCCAATAACATAGGCTTCTTTTTCTGTTTGTTTTTGATGCTGGGCTCCAAGTCTAGGGCCCTTGCACACATATACACTCTACCTCTAAGCTAGCCTTAGTCTAGGTAGTTTCTTGTCTTAGTTAGGGTTTCTGTTGCTGCAACAAAACACCATGACCAAAAAGCGAAGGGAGAAAAGGGTTTATTCAGCTTATACTTCAGATCATAGTCCATCATTGGGAGACGTCAGGACAGGAACTCAAGCAGGGCAGGAACCTGGAGGTGGAAGCTGATGCAGAGGCCATGGAGGGGTGCTGCTTTAGTGGCTTGTTTCACATGGCTGGCTCAGCTGGCTAACTTAATAGAGCCCAGGACCACCAACCCAGGGATGGCTCCACCCACAATGGGCTGAGCCCTTCCCCATCAATCACTAATTGAGAAACAACTTCATCTCCTGGAGGCATTTCCTCAACTGAGGCACCTTCCTCTGATTTCTTCCTTGTGTTAAGTTGATACACAATACCAGTCAGTATATATATTTTATTTTTGAACTAGATCTGTACCTTGGTTTTTAAAATTTTTTAGATTATTTATTTTTTAGCATTTTTAGATTTTATTTGTATGATGTTTTGCCTTCATGTGTGTATGTATACTGTGTGCCTAAAGCCCACAGAGACTGGAAGAGGGCACCGGATCCTCTGGAAGTGGGTGTTACGGATGGTTGTGAGCCATGTGGGTATTGAGAATGGAGCCAGGTCCTCTCCAAGCAAAGCAAGTACTCTAAACCACTGACCAAGCCTGCCCTCTAGCACTCCTCCTCCTCCTCTTCCTCCCTCCTCTTCTTCCCTTCCTCTTCTTCCTCCCTCCTCCCATCCCTCCTCCTCTTCTTCTTCCTCCTCCTTTTCCTTTTCCTCTTTTTTGAGATAGGATCTCATTATGCCTATGCAGCCCTGATTGGCCTGGAACACCCTATGTAGACCAGGCTGGCCTTGAACTCACAGAAGTCCACTTGCTTCTGCTTCCCAAGGGCAAGATGCCGTTAAACTTCCTGTTTCTCCCCATGCCCCCAACACAGATATGAGGCTTTTCTTCTGGCAAGTTCTTGGGGTTTACATTAAAAAAAACAAAAAAACAAAAAACCAACATGCCCAAAGACTACAGTCCCACAGACAGAGCATCATTTGTTTGTTGGTTTGTTTTTACCTGACACACATGGGTTAATTTGCTAAGCTGGTGTCCAGGAGGCTCCCAGACTCAGGGAGTGTCTGACACACAGGGTGTAGGAGGACTTAATTGTTCTTCCTTCCCCTTTCTTCTTCTAACTTCACCTCTGAAAGAGCTCTCTCAGTGTGGAACAACATAATGCCACGGTGACTACAGAAACTGGACTCTTAGACATTCTTAAATATGTAGAACTCAGAAAACTTGATTCCGTTTCAGTGTGTAATTTGTACTAATATTGTATTTATATTTGACGTCTTGGAGTTTGTGTTGGTCTGCCAACAAAGGAACGGACCACAAATGGGGAGGCTTAACAATGGGAATGAATCACCCTCTGGTCTGGAGGTTGGAAGCCAGAGATGAAGCTGCTTCCTGAAGGCAGAAGCAGGATCTGAGGTAGACCTTGCCCTTGGCTTGTAGAAAAGCATCCGCTCCCTGTGTGCTATGTCAGAATTTCTCCTTGTGGGGGCACCAGTCATGGGGAGCAGAGCCCACCCTAACACTCATGCTGACATAGCTTCTGACCAGCGATACCAAGGCACTGGAGACTAGACTTGACATGTGAACGTGGAGACACGAGCTAATCCATAGTAGGAGCTTTAACAGCCAGCTCGTGGCATTTCTACCAAGCATTGTGCACAGGGTTGAGCATGGGGCCCAGTTCAGGTTGACACCCCCCCCCCCCCCCAAGGATCTCCAGGCTGGAGGAGAGCCGCAGTTGAGTCCCTTCTTGCATGGAAGCCATGGAGCAAAGTCTGCCTCGGAAGGAAAATGCTGCCCTTTGCTGCTTGCCAGCTCTCCGCTTACTCAGATCTGCCTAGAGTCAGTGCGGAAGGAAGCACATGGATGAGTCACTTCACCTTGGGCACCAGAATCTTGCCAGTATCCTAATTTTTAATGAAAACTCACTGCTTAAAGCTGACTGGATGATATGATGCTCTCTCATCTCCAAGTATATGATTGTAGTCATTTTCTTATTTGCTCCTTGCAGTGACGCCTGTGAGTGCTGTCTAAGCACTTATGTACTCTGATGAAAACCTTACCAACACCTGACACCGGGGAGCAGCAGTTCTCAACCTGTGTGTGGGCTGTGACCCCTTTGGCAAATTCCTATGCTTAAAATATTTACATTGCGGTTCAAAACAGTAACACAATGATAGCTATGAAGTAGCAACAAAAACAGTTTTATGGTTGGGGGTCACCACAGCACGAGGAACTGAGTTAAAGGGTCACAGTGTTAAGGTTGAGAGCCACTACGGTAGAGCGAGTGATAGCCAGGGGTATCTTCAGTTCAAAGTTGCTTTATGGTTGAAACTCAACTTTTTTTCTCTGACAGGCAGGCTACATTGATAGAGATCTGTAGTGGCTTTCAAATATATGTAATGCACTTTAAAGTAGCTCTTTCTGAGTAATTTACTATTTTAAAAGCTTGTGATGTCCCATGATATTCTTTGATAATAATACTATCTATAAGAGGTGACAGCATCATAGTTTAAAAGTTTTTACATTGCTGGGTTGGTAAGAGCACTCAGTAGGTCAAGGTGCTTGCTGCCAAGCCTGGCAACCAATTTAAATCCCAGGGTCCATATGGTGGAAGGAGAGAGCAGACTCCTGCAGGTTGTGATCAATTCACATCCATTCCATAGTAGTAAATAAATAGATGCTTTTGATGTTGTTGTTGTTGTTACATTGCCAAATAGATTAGTAATAGCCCACTGCGGGTCATTTGCAGTGGGAGGACAGTAGGTCCTTTGAGAGAGCCACTGGACACACATCTCTCTCTGCCCACAGTCGACAGAGGGTCTGTGGCATGAGTGGAGCCCTCTCCTGAAATTCACTGTGTTCTTGTGAATTTTATTTGTAGAAAACCAAAACCAAGCAGGGTCTGGTAGGGCCCAGCCCTCGAGAGGCATAGTCAAGAAGAGCTTCACAAGTTTGAAGCCAACCTAGTCTAAATAGTGGATTCCAGGCCAGCTAATGCTACCTACCTTGCAAGAAAGACCCCTCTTCAGCAAACAAAGAAAAGTAAATCAAAACTCCAACCCCCAATGCTTACTGCTTGTGTCCAGTTAAAAAAGAAAAAGTCTTTTTTTCTTACTGGAAAACTATGCCTGTAGAGAAAATTGTCTTTGGGGTTGGTGGCAGTGTGTTGTAGACTTGCTAAGGAGCTTCTAGATTGTAAAGTCGAAGGTCATATTAATAGGACAGAGTGGGCTGTGACCATTGTGAGTTTAGGGTTACTTTCTTGATTAACAATGTAAACAGATCATGGTGAATATACTTAAACTGTTGAATTGTCGGCTTCACTGTTATGTGACACCCTTAACTACCCCTCTGGGTGTGTTTAACCTAATAGGGAAGGCTTGCTCAGACTGTGGCTGTGAGGTTCCCCAACCAAAGGTGAGCTGAGCAGCCGCAGCTGGATCTCTCTGCTTCCGGCTCCAGACTTAGTGAATTGGCTACTTCCGAGGCTGGCTGTGATGGAACGCACCCTCAGACCGAGCCCAGGATAACCCTGCCCTTCCTTATGTTGCTTTTGCCAGGTCTGTGGCTGGTTTCACCTTCTGGTCTTTTCATCTCTTAAAGCAGTCGCAGTGAAGGGCAGAGCAGGCGAGCACTTACTTTCTTGTGTGCAGAAATACTGCGTGGTCCCAGTGGATGTTGTTTACACAGACCGAATCTACAGGTCCAGAGATGACCAAAAAATGAGGCCTGGCCCGCTCAGGCAAAAACTGATTAGAGAAAAATAAGCCACCCTACTCACTTGATGGAAAATCCAGGATTTCCTGATGTGGGTCCCTTGATTGTTTAAGGGCCATCAACCAAATAGTTGTCTGAAGTAAAATAGAAGTTTGACAAATGCAGCGTGAAAGAAATCAGTCTCAAGGGGTAAGCACACATCCAAGTAACGGGAGAAGCCAGGCTCATAGAGCCTGAAAAGCGGAGACAGAGGACAGAGAGTCTAATGGGACAGGGTTGTACTGGTGGGGAGACAGCTACGGGACGGCTGGCTATATGATGCTGAGCAACTTAGTACAAAACTGCACACCTCATGACTCAGATTGAACTGGGCTTTGAACTTAGCACTTAGGAGGCAGCGGCAAGTGAACTTTAAAAAGATATCTTAAAAAACACAGTATATATTTTATATTTTTTTTGGCCTGAGATTTCTTTTTTCTAATTCAGCAAATGCATGGTATACCACCATGTGGTCTTCCACAAGACTCGTGGTCCTCTGTGACTTGTGAAACCCGGCCACATGGTCTTCTCCACCCATACCTTTCCTACCGCCGTGTGCTGTGCTGTGCCCTTGAACCGTGGGACAAATTAATCCCTTCCCTTTCATCTGTTGTTTAGAAAAGTCAACCACTACAGAAGCAGAGATCTGTCTGTTCCTGAATCTAAAAATTGACATGGATTTTTATGCCTGGTTGAAAGCCCTGTCATTTCAGATGTCAGCAGCCCATCTCCGTCAGGGTCTCCGGAAGAAGCCCAGAGGCAAAGCTCACTGAGCTTTTCTAAGGAGTAAAGCCCAGGGAACTGTGTTTTGCATCTAAATATTTGGTTGTCTAAAAAGAACACAGCAGGGAGGCAGCTAAGCAGATAAAGGCTTGAGCTGGCCAAGGCCATGACTTCAATCAACCCTTGGAACCAGGTGTGGTGTGCTACTGCAGTTCTGGAGTAACTGGTGAGATGGGAGGTGGAGTCAGGATCGCCTGACTGTGGGAGGGCCAGGTTACCTGCAGTACTTATGGCCTGGTGAAGTCCCACATGTGCTCACCTGCCACCACTCTGATCATCTCTCTTATCTCAGAAATATACACCATGGCCCTGGAGCAGGATAAGATTGTGTACAGAGGTGTTGGCAATCCAGAGGGAGTTTATGAGAGGGGCATTTACTTTAAAACTAGTCATGTGACATTGCTTCGCTGTGCTGACAAGTGTGGGTGGCATTATGTAAAGTCGAGACCCTGAGGTAATCTCGACTTTCATCACTATGTGGATGAAACCTGATGCCAACCAGACTGATCCTTTAAAAATAAAGACAAAATGTCTCTTGAAGAGTAAGTCATGTCTGCGTCCTAAAAATTCTTAGAGCAGAGCCCCTCGTGGGTGCCAGAGGACTGTATATCTGAGAGCAGCCCCGACACTACTGGAGTTACGTAGTGGCATCTGACCCAGCCAGGGTCTTAGGAAACTGATGTCCTGGGTAAGGAGGAGACCAAAATACAGACAGGGGCTTTATGTAAGCTAAGGAGAGTTCATTTTAAAAATATTACGTGTGTGTGTATGTGTGTGTGTGTGTGTGTGTTTGCGTGTGCACATGAGTACAGGTGCCTACGGAGGCCACAGTCACAGTGGTCTACTGGAGCTGGAGTCATTGGGTGCTGGGAACTGAACTGAACTTGGCTCTTCAATAAGAGCAGTATGTTTTAACTACCAAGCCATCTCTACAGCCCAATTTCTTTTTTTAATTTTTATTTATTTTATGTATATGATCAGTCTGCTGCATGTACATCTGCATGCCAGAAGAGAGCATCAGATCCCATTACAGATGGTCATGAGCCACCGTGCGGTTGCTGGGAATTGAGCTCAGAACCTCTGGAAGAGCAGTCAGGGCTCTTAACTGCTGGGCCATCACTCCAACCCTCCAACCCAAGTTCTTTTTTTTTTTTCTTTTGGTTTTTCGAGACAGGGTTCCAACCCAAGTTCTTAAGAACAGAAAATGGACGGGAAGTGTGAGAGCCACTGAGACCGTGACCCTAGTTTCAAGGACATTCCTTGGCCCCATTAGAGTGTCGGGAGGCCTGGCTCCTCATCTGCTAAATGCATTCTTTGAGGGAGGAGAGAGGTGTAATGAGGTAAGGGTGAGGATGTGGTATTTTTGGAATACAAAATGTCTTTGAGATACAAAGACATTTCCTGATAAGATTAGATTCCTCCCAAGTGAAACTTGGACTCTGGTCACTCTTACCAGTGAAAGGATAACACAGACAGCTCAGAAAGCTTGGCTTGAAGCTCTTGCATCAACTTTGATGCCGTGTCCTGAGGTGGCTCTGAGGGAAAGGAGGGATCAGTTCTTGTGGGCAACGTTGTTTTGGGTTGAGGTTTGTTTGCAACTTTGACCAGAAAGTCATCTAGCCTGGGGGTACAGTTCAGTGGATGGAGTTAATGGCAAACCTGTGTGAAGCCCTGGCCCTGGGTCCCAGCACTACCCTAACTGAGCGTGGCAGCCCAAGGGTGGGGCCAGCACCTTGAGGCCCATCCCGGCCTTCAGTTTGTCTTACTTTCTTCTGAGCAATGCTTTTGCTTAACCCTTGTGCTTAGGCCTGTATTAAAGGGTAATTAACTAAAGCAAAAATTCTTTTGGCTTTTGACACACCCCCCCCTTAGTGTTAGTGTGTGTGTGGCAGTAATTTAAGGTCACCACAATTTAGAATACAGTAAAATTTGAGAAGAAATTTACAAAGATCAAAAACTACAAATTATGAACTTGATATTACTAGAAACAAATGTTAATGTTTTGTTTTTGGTTTTCCAAGACAGGGTTTCTCTGTCCAACCCTGGTTGACTTGGACCTCACCTTGTATTCAAAAATGGGTTAAGAGAAAACAAAGCTCTCAGTTAAGACAAAGCCTGAAGGCGTGGGTCTAGGCCTCGAGATGCTGGATCTCTATGCCACCTCGCCCAGTTAATGTAGTGCAGGGGACCGAGCCCAGGGCTTCATGCGTGTTTGGCATGCACCCTATCCACTGACCGACATCCCCAGGCACGTTGGTGTCCTTGAACTCACAGAGATCCACCTGCCTGAGTGCTGGGATTAAAGGCACTAATAGGTTTTCTTCCAATGACTAAAATATACTCTGTAGAAAACATGGAAATTAGCAGGAGGGTGTGGCTTGTATTTGAGGCTAGAGCAGGCCCTGCACCTCTGGGCCCTCGTCTTTCTCTTCCATCCATAGCTGAGGTCTCCTGGCCTCCCCCAAGCATAGGCAGCTTTTCCTTGTGCCTGTCAACCATCCAGTTTTGTTGTTCTCTGAAGGACAGCGCCCTGCTGCAATGCATCCCCCAGGGCGCTCAGGGTGGTCTAACCTGGGACGTGGCAGGCAGAAGACTCTTATAGAGGGAATGACTCCTTGCTTACAGACCTTGAGTTCAGATATGTTCTCCATCAGACCTCAGTGGTGGACAAGCTGAGCCCCCTTTGATCCTGTGTTAATGATAATAATGATTTCTTAGATAAGATTACCTGCTCTGTGCACAGTAGCTCACAGTAAATGACCTCCCTCTACACCTGTTTGTCCCTTCATTCAGAGGTATTTATTGAGCCCAAGTGCTCCTGGCTTTGTTCTTTTGTTGTTGTTGTTGTTGTTTGTTTGTTTTTGTTTTTTCGAAACAGGGTTTCTCTGTGTAGCCCTGGCTGTCCTGGAACTCACTCTGTAGACCAGGCTGGCCTGGAACTCAGAAATCCTCCTGCCTCTGCCTCCCAAGTGCTGGGATTAAAGGTGTGGCCACCACTGCCTGGCTGTCCTGGCTTTGTTCTAGGTGCCAGGATCCAACTGCTGAAGATCCCTGCCATGGGAGATTGCTATTTCTTAAGAAGAAAACGGGCAGTAGAGAAGATGAATAGAAATACGGAGTGCTTGTCCAACACTGGGTTCAAGCCCCTCTCCTCCATGCACAAGAACTAAGAAAGTGAGAGCCAGGTTGTGGCTCAGTTGGCAGAGCGCCTTCCCACATGTGGAAAGTCCTGGGTTCCGTTCCTGGCACTTGCTGGGGGTATGGATCAGCTCTTAAAATGCATTTGTGCAAGCACAAGGCCTGAGTTCAAATCCCCAGACCCATGTAAAAAAGCAGGGTGTGGTGGCATGCACAGACCTATACCCCAGCATTGAAGAGGGGGCGACAGGAGGGTGACCAGCCGGTCCAGCTGAATTAATTCCAGACTCCTTGAGAAGCCTGGTCTCAAAGACAAGCTAGAGAAACAATCGAGGCGGTCAATAAACATTGACCTCTGGCTTCCACATGCCGAACACCCGTGGGCATGCACACCCACACCCACACAAGCACTTACACATACACGTGGACCCCCTCAACATGCGCGCGCGCGCACACACACACACACACACACACACACACAGAATATATTAGTATTAGCATCGAAACAAATGAAACTTACATGAGGCAATTTTATGCACGTGTGTCTGTGTGCGTTTGAGGGAAGAATGCTGAGTGACTGTAGCCGTACACTTTTCATGTGGAATGTGTCTTTCAGTCCCAGAGGAGGGCCAGACCTCACCCTTATGTCGAAATAAAACTTCCTGTCTTGCTGGGCAGTGGTGGCGCAGGCCTTTAATCCCAGCACTTGGGAGGCAGAGGCAGGCAGATTTCTGAGTTCCAGGCCAGCCTGGTCTACAGAGTGAGTTCCATGACAGCCAGGGCTACACAGAGAAACCCTGTCTTGAGAAAACAAAAAAACAAAAAACAAAAAACAACTTCCTGTCTGTCCCTGGCCTGGTGGGTCCTGGATCTGGCCTGACTGGGGACAAAGACCCCAACGAGAAAGCGTAGGGCTTTGAGGGAGAATCGAGTGTGTGGTCGTCAGATGGAGACTGTTTAGTAGTGTCAAGTGGTCACTAAATTTTAGCCATTATAGGTGTCAGCTCTGCTGTTATAAAATTCAGAGCTTTAACTGGAAGCCAGGGCCACTGTCTGGGGGCAAGTGTCCAGCCCTGGAAGCCGCCCTGGAAGCCGTTCTTATACGAGTACCGAACGTGGAGTGCATGCAGCCCATGCAGCCGATGATCCCCTCCTCTGTCACTCTTCAGACTCCCTGTCTCCTCTCTCCACCTTCCCCGCCCCCGCGGCCAGCTAAGAAGGCTGTCTTTAAAGCAGGAAGCCCAGACCTTTGACAGAGCTCTTGTCCTTGCTAACTAGGGAGTGGGCAGAGGGAAGGCAGATATCCTCAGTCATTAGGTCTCCGAAAGTGTGTACACAGAAGAGGTCAGGCCATTGAAAAATGCAGTACAGATGTGGCACAAGCTCACATCTGGAGGAGGAAAAAGATCAACCTTCCTAATACTGCCACCCTTTAAGCAAGGTCTTCTTGCTGTGGTGACCCTCAACCATGGCATTATTTCTGTTGCTACTTTGTATCTGCAATCTTGTTACTGTTACAAATTATGATGTAAACATCTGTTTTCCAGGTGACCCCTGGGAAAGGTCATTTGACCTCCCCCAAAGGGTCACGACCCACAGGTTGAGAACCACTGCTATTGTGCCTTTCCACTCTGGCTATATCTTGTTTATAGACTGGATTTGCAGTTTAGATAGTGCAGAAGCCATCTCAGAGATAGGCGCATACTCTGTAGTGTTTATGCCCGTGTTTTCTTAACCTGCTTCTCAGTGGGTCGCCTTTTAGTTTTGGGAACACAGACTCTGCAGTGTGTGGCAAGTCATATCTAGCCTGAGATGCCTGCAGAGGTGGAATCTGACCAGTTTAGTATCTGTTAGAAATAATTGACTTTTATTATTTTGTTTCATTTTCTTTCCCTCTAGAGACAAAGTTTTACTAAGTAGTGTCTTCTGATGGCCTTGACCTCTTCTTGACCCTGTCGTCTCCACCTCCTCAAGTGCTAGCCTTTGCCAAGTATTTGCCACCATGCCTGGCAAGCTTTCTTAATATTTTGAGAGCTTCTGGGGGAGAAATTGTCCAATTTATCAACATTTTTCACTGTTTATCATTATTATAAAATGCTGACCTGAATAGTCCCTACATGTGATGTCACCCAATTGTGGAAAAGTCCCTGTAGGTTGTCTCTTCCTTTTGACAAGGCCCTCTGAGGCATATTGTTTTATTATGTTAATTTTGCCAGCAAGCAACCATGCTTAGAGCTGAGTACAGTGAGGCATGCCTTAGTCCCGGCACTCCAGAGGCAGAACACAGATGAGTGGATCTCTGTGAAGTAGAGGCCAGCCTGGTGTACATTAGTGAGTCCCGGGACAGCTAGCCGGGACTATGTACAAAGACCTGGTCTCAAAAAAAGAAAAAGAAAGCAATTTTAGAGAAACCAAGAGGTGTAGAATGTGCCGTTAGGTTGTTTTACCTTAGGACGGCCTGAGTTGGAAGGTCCTGTGCAGCAGTTTGTACCTTCCTTATTGCCTCGGGAACTTTGCTTTCTGAGAGGCTTGGCTTTGGAAGCAGAAGGTCAAGCCTTAGCCACCTGCTGTTGTACCACCTAAGAAGGTCAAGCCTTAGCCACCTGCTGTTGTACCACCTAAGGGCCTCTGAGAACCGCCTGGCTGGAATGTTTGTGTCCTCAGCCTTCTGAAGATGCCAGAGGTTTCCAGCTTTGCTTTCCTCTCAGCTGCTCTGTTTACCTGGAAAAATGACTGAATTACTGTTGATTATTAGTGCTCACAGGTACGGGGTCCAGTTTATAATCTCTGCTTTACTGGGAGGGAGGCAGAAAAACCAGAGCAGACAGTTTGGTCACTAAATAACCTGAACACTCAGTCAGGCCTAGGGTCGAGATGGTCTGTGTCAGTGTCTCTTCTTGGGGATTTCTGATGCTATTGTCATTGTCTATCTGGGAGCTTGAACAGGGGTTAGGGGAAACCACCTGGCAATAGACCTTTGGGATCTCAGTAATTGGAAATGATTAAATTGAATTATAGAATGCAAGATTACTTCTTCACATTATAGCTATGCTCAGTTCATTTTTTGAATGATAAGGGAAGTTAAGCTCACCCCACAGTGGTTTAAAATAAGATTAAAGGTGAGCTGGGGGTAACAGCCCATGCCACCACAGGAGATAGGAGGATCAGAGTTCAAGCTCATTTTAGGATATGTAATAAATTAGGCCCAACCTGAGCTACATGAGGTACTGTCAGAAAGAAAGACAGCAAAAAGAAAGAAAGAAAGAAAGGAAGAAAGGAAGGAAGGAAGGAAGAAAGAAAGAGAAAGAAAGAAAGAAAGAAAGAAAGAAAGAAAGAAAGAAAGAAAGAAAGAAAGAAA
>JADRCH010000104.1:3992719-4025806 GCA_019843965.1 Rhynchomys soricoides | reverse complement strand
AAAGAAAGAAAGAAAGAAAGAAAGAAAGAAAGAAAGAAAGAAAGAAAACATGAAATTCATCCTGGGTAATGTTAAGGAATTATCATGGATTTCTTGGGTCTTATAATGTTGTTGTTTTGTTGTTGTTTGTTTTGAGATTGTGGCCATGCTAGACAAGTGCTTCACACCAAGCTACTGTATCTCAGCTCCAGACCTCAAGCTGGAGGACTCGGGTCTTCAAAGACAAAACCCAGCTCTTACATAGGTCAGGGATCAAGCCTCCATATCTGTCTTCATGAAGCATTTGTTGGAAAGGGTGTGCCGGGAGCTGTCTCTCAACACTCTTGAAAGCAACCTGTGTAGCTTGGGGTACTCACTTACCTCCATGGGATAAATGGGAGGGACATGTGACCAGCATGGGTAGTATAGCAGCAGTCGCCATTTGAATACAGGCTGTGATGTCACTCTCAGACTAGCAGAGGAGTTGTGGGTGAGGGCAGGCTCATCACGGATCCCTGATGAACTGGTCTTGGAAGGGCAGGCAGGACTCCAGGCTGACACTCCAAAGCTGGTGTCTTTTTCAGAGAGCAGCAGGTGCCGCCAAGCCCTCTGGAGGCTGAGCTGATGCAGCATCCAATTCCAAACTCCAGAATTTGCTTTGGCTCCAGCTCTGGCCTGTGGGGGCAGTTTTAGAGGACTCTGGAGGCCCAGGCCTGCCTGGCTAGGGAACCTTCAAGCCATTAATTGTTAGGCGGTGCTGTTCTGCTTAACTGATTGCTGGTGCTCATCCGTGTTACATCTTTCAGTGTTTCTCTAAGACCTACACCGAGAAAGGCAGCTGCAGCCACCTCTGCCCCAGCCCAGAGTAAATACTTCAGCATGGGACGGAACTAGTTATGCAGCATGTGTTGTTTATTCTGTTTTAGGCTGAGGGAAACAAACCACAACAAGGAAAACCAGAGTTTGCCTTTTGTATGTCTTTCCCTTTTACCCTTCCTTCCGTCTTTCCTTCCCTCTTCCCCTTCCTATGGTGCTGGACTCTAACACTGCTTTGAACCCCAAACCCTAAAGATATGAAACAGCTTCCTCAGACTCTTCTCTTTGCTTTTTTCCCTTGAACTATTGAGGTCGGCTATGGCTAACTGAAACAGACTCTAAAAATACCCCGAGCAGCGTGCAAAGTATTTTTTCTTTGTCTAAAATTAACCCATTTGAGCTGTGTGTTCTGGTTTTCCAAAGCCCTCCATTAGCTGCCCTGGCTACTCTCTGTGGGTTTCTGTGTGCTGGGTGACATGTTGCTAAGGAAGCCAGCCAAGGACCGACTGACTGCACAGGGCAATTTGTGAGGTGCCTCCTCCCGAGGACCCTTCCCCGCGCTCTTCCTACGCTCATCCTGTACCCAGCATCTGCTCGGTGGCAGCTGCCCTCACCCTCTTTGTGCCACTTCTGTGTCCCACCCGAGCCCTTTAGGGCTGAGCTCATGTTCCTTCATGGTCCCTCTGCCTAGCACAAGTATTTGCTAAAGTATTTAAGTGCAGAGTAAATATTTGTCAGAGGCCAAGGCCGGTCCATTAACGAAGCAGCAGAAAGCAAAATATTATTTGTTGGTGGTGTCTACAAAGAGATTTGGCTTTTCACATGACAATTAAGAAGTCAGGGGTGGAGGGGCTGGAGAGATGGTCCACCGTTAAGAGCACCCTGCTCTTCCAGAGGTCCTAAGTTCAATTCCTAGCAACCACATGGTGGCTCACAACCATCTGTAATGGGATCAGATGCCCTCTTTTGGTGTTTCTGAAGACAGCGTCACTGTACTCACATAAATAAAATAAATTAAAAAATTAATCTTAAGGAAATAAAAGAAAATTAAGAAGTTGAAGGAGTGAGGAAAAGTAGCCAAGAGTCCGTGACCCCATGGGCTACAGGCACAGGGACCCGTCCTGGTTAGAAATGTCAGGATCGGTTGCCGCCTGCCTCCTATGCACTGGCTACTTCTAAGGCTTGTTTTATTCCTGAAATAGTGTCTTTGCAAGGTTCACTCTGTTCTGTGCAATCTCCAGAACACATTCATTTTGTGAAAGTGGGCATACCTGGCTAATGGTTTTCTCTTGTCAGTTTCTGGAATCTTGTTTCCGCTGTTTTTCTACACCCTGGTATTATTTTCTTCCTGTTTTGATTTGGAGGTGGGGTCCTAACTTGTACTTTTAATGGGATTTCTCTCTTATACATTCCATTTTTCAAATGTTGGCTGTTCAGAGAGGATCCCATTTTATCTCACTTTCCTGCCTGTGCCCATAATCAGTTGAGAAGACAGAAATAAAGGTACATGGAGCCCAAGTGATCTCCATCTCTCATAACAGATGAAGCCAATGTGGGGTGTGTGTGGTTTGTCTCTGGACAAGCTGTCTTCCTCAAGCTCCTCTCGGCTCATCCAAGCTTGGCTGGGAACATAGCTCAGTGGTAGAGTTGCCTGCCTAGCATGTAAGAGGACCTAGGTTCAGTCCCGCTTAGCAAAGCGGGGCATGAAAATGACTCCGGGAAGAAGGTTCTGTCTTCCTCACTTCACATAGTCATCTGAAGTTGGCTGGGCTTCATGGTCACAGTCACTGTGTGTGACATTCGCTTTTATTTGCCCATCTGTACGGTGGGGATAAAGGTCCTACCTTGGGGGTTTGTGGTGGGCTACAGTGTGCCATGCATAGCCTGGACCTCTGCTTGGCCCCTCACTCCCAAAGCGTTTGCAGTGCAGAGTCCAGAGTCACCTGGCCGGCCTAGCGTCTCTTCTTCTGCTCATCGCTGTCTCAGCTCTGATTGGAGGGCTGTCCACGGTAGAGTGGTACTTGACTGTTTACTGCTTTGTTAGTTTGGAAGGGAAAGAAAAATCTTCCTGAGCGAGTGAAGTTCTAAATAGAAAGAAATTAATATGTCACACATACCCTAGGACCCTAGATCAGTCACACCTGGAGTTGAATTTTGTAATCAAGGTTTGGACAGCATCCCCTGTGTGACCCTGAGGGACGAGTATCCTTCATTCTAATACTCTGGCTTCTAGAACATCCCTAAGTGCCTGTTTGAAAAGTTTAGTTTTGTTTGCATGTTAGAGGACTCCGCCAACCGAGGCAGGAAATTGACAGTTTAGGTGAAAAGATAGAAAAGACAAAACCCTTCACATCCTTTCGGAAAGAGTGTGGCCTGAACGAGTGACGTCCCTTGCAGACCCATCATTTCCTTAGCTTCTGTGGCGCAGCATCCTGTGTCCTCAAGGCCCCTTGCTCAGGCGATGCCACATGAGCTGACCCTGCCCTAATGTCTTCAGCCGCTTCCTGTCTGCTCTTTAGCATGGAGAGAAGGTCAGCTTCGAAGGTGCACACCAGAGCTGCTCCGCCCAGCGGTGCACATAGTTCTTCAGTTTCAGTTAAAACCATCTCTCCCCCTTCCCCTTCAATGCCAGATCAGCCCCCGTCTTTCCTGGCTGACCCTCTGGACAGTGGGGGAGGGCCAGCTGCTGACCCCCCTGAGCTGAGGAAAGGTGGAGCTAGCTTCCTCCAGGCTTTCGGCTTCCTGTGCACACCACTACAGGAGGAAAAGGAGCTGGAGAGTGAAACCTCAGGATAGAATAGCCTCCCCCTGCAAGGAGACATTGTAAATCACAAACACTAATAAAAACAAAATACAGACAGCTGCCGTTCCTGGGGCGGCTGCGGGGCAGCCTGTGTTTATAAATTTGTCAGTTGTGTGACGTTAGGAACCAACTATTAATTTTGGCAGTGTGTGTGTATGACAATGTTTGTATGTATGTGTGTGTGCCTGTGTGCACATGTGCAAATGCACGTGAGAATGTTTGTATTTGTGTGTTCATATGTTTTTGTGTGTGCGCATGCGTGTGTGTTTGTGAGTGTGTTTTCACAGACTATAGTGACGTCTTTCTACCTTTGAGCCGTAGTTTGCCTTTGGATCCTTTCTGCCGGCTGTACGTGCAGCTGGCTATCAGCCTGGCCTAGTCGGTGCCTGTGTGTTTTGGGGGGCAGTCGGAACATGAAAGGAACTCAGTTTTGCTGGTGAAGTGCTTAGTTGCCTTTTGATTATTTTTGTTTCCAAGACTTTATTTTTTATACATGAAAGGCCACTTACCAGCCCCAGACTTCACTTTTTTCTTCTCTGATTCAGCCAACCAGACTCTGAAGGAGGCTTTTGACATGTTTGTAATTCTTAGATATTTTTTTCACAGAAAAAGAGAAGAGTGTGTGTGTGTGTGTCTATTCCAGACCTCCCCAGATGAAGGGCAAACACTGTTAGCATTTTGGCATACTTCCATATTTGGGTACTTCTTTATTAGGTCTCCCAGGCTGGCCTGAAACTTGCCAAGTAGCCAAGGATAACACTGAACCTGATCCTCCTGGCTCTGCTCTGAGTGCTGGGATTGAAGGCATGCACCACCACACCTGGTTTATGGGTTTCCAAGGATTGAACCCAGGACTGCCTGCATGCTAGGGAGGCACCCTGGCCACTGGGTTGATGGCGGTGGCTGCTGCTGCTGCTGCTGCTGCTTCTTCTTCTTCTTCTTCTTCTTCTTCTTCTTCTTCTTCTTCTTCTTCTTCTTCTTTTTCTTCTTCTTCTTCTTCTCCTCCTCCTCCTCCTCCTCCTCCTCCTCCTCCTCCTCCTCCTCCTGTGTTCGTATTTGGTAGACCAGTAGAGAGTCTCCCCTGGCTTTTCTTTTCATTTGGAAACTCTTCCATGAGCTATATTCTACTTCAAAGGATAGGGTGGCATCTTGTCCCTTGGCCG
Organism: Rhynchomys soricoides; assembly: GCA_019843965.1. Lineage (NCBI taxonomy): Eukaryota > Metazoa > Chordata > Mammalia > Rodentia > Muridae > Rhynchomys > Rhynchomys soricoides. Next base: position 4,021,045 of record JADRCH010000104.1, on the reverse strand, counting down.
TGTGTCCCCCCCCCCCACTTGAAATGGTTTTCCAGTTTCAAGTGAACTCTTTGGTCGTGGCTAGGTAGGAATTCTCTAGTATGGCATCGTCACACACTCCGATTACCACAAACTTAACTTCTTTGGCAAAGTAACGGAGCCCCCACGGCTCAGCATGTTCTCCATCAGATTGTGAAGGGTGTGAGGTAGTGCCCTGTGAGGGGTTGTGACAAGATTGTCCAGGGGGGAGCTCCCCAACCCGCCCTGGAGTTGGGCGTGGCTACCTCGACTTGAGAGACTTGTGGGAAAAAGGCTTTTAGAAAGAAGAGAGCGGCAGAATAGGGCTGGGGGATGGACACCTCCCACTCCTTAGTCTGGAATGGAGATGCTGTAGGCAGTGCCTGAGTCCTCTAAGGCAGTAAGTGGGGATGGGCCAGGCCACTAGGTTGGGCTCACTGAGCAGGATAGCAGTAGGCACTCTCCGAGAACATCTCTCCTGTCATTCCACCCTCCTGGTCCAGCCAGCCTGTGTTCTGACACACTCTGGGTTGCTTACACCTCTGGATCCTTCCCACATTCTCCTCCCAGTTGCCACAGAGCAGGAGGCAGGAAGAGTGTCCCTATAAAGGACAGGTAGCTCCCTCTGCAGGGCCCCTGATTTTGTTTGCTCTCAGAGTGTGAGGTCTGACCCTGTTGGCAAGGAGAAGAAGATAGTTCCTAGGGCTTTGGAGCAGCGTTCTGGAGACAGTGACACCACGGCACAGCGGCTTGCAGGTGGCCCTCGTTCTGGGGACCGCAGTGTCCTTCTGAGATATAAGCCACCAAGGGGGGCAAGCATCTTCATTGTGTCTTGCTCTTGGCAGAAGGAGTCAGTATTATTTGAGCCATGCCTTTTAAGGGCTAGGAACTAGCTTATCAAAAGAGCCATCTCGGGGGCAGTGCAGGGTACTGTAAGGGGACTATTCTGGCAAGGGATGGCTGAGCTGAATTAATGGGAACTAATGGTATAAACAGTTTAGCCTAAGCCTCCTTGTGGGCTTTTCAGACCCTGGGCTTACCTGTAGCTCGGCTCATTCCTTTTGGTGCTGTGGATCTGGGGTGTATAAGATTGAGCAAGTGCTAAGAGTGCTTAGGTTAGCATTATCAGTGAGGCTGCAGAGGGAAGGGATCAGAGCTACACAAAACCAGGCCGTAGTGGAGTTCAATGCGACCCTTGGACATGGTCTCCCCCTTGTTCTGGTCATTGGCATTTTTAGTTTTGTTACCTGAAAACTCAGAGTCTAAATTGGAATAAACCCCCTTTTATCTGGTGATAACTTACACTTGTAACAGGAAAAGGAAGGACAACACAATCCTTTCCCACAGACCTGTTCAGATCATTTTACTTCCTTTCCCTGTGCACTGTGTGCATGCAGTACCCGCAGAGGCCAGAGGAGGGCGTCAGATTCCCTGGAACTGGAGTTACAGGTGGTTGTGAGCCCTCACTGGGTGGGTGGGAATAGAACTCAGGACTTCTGGAAGAGAAGCCACTTAACCACTGAACAAATCCCCAACCCTCTCCCCAATTTCTGATTTTACTAAGGCTTTTTTTTTTCCCTCTTTAAATTAGGTGTCACCTGGCAAAGTTGCCATGAGTTTTGTTTGCCCATCTTTGCCCTTGACTGACTTTTAGATCCTGCTGGTGGTGGAGCCACCTGCAGGGTTTCTCAGCTGGTCCCCACCAGCCTTCCAGGTCCCAGCATTCCTTTCTGGCTGGTCTCCAATGGAGCCTGTTGGATTTCCTTTCTTCGGAACCTGGCCTTACCACAGAGTTTCAAAAGTTTCACGGAGGCTGTGGAGGTATGAGACTTTACCTCCAGACGCTGACCCTGTGTAAACTTCCAGGTCCCTGGGCTGACGTGAGGTGGGGGGGAGAAGGCCCCTTCGTCCTGGTAGTAATTGCCCTTAGCTGATGGCAAGTGACCACTGGATGACTCCAGGGTCTTCCTCCAGATTGAGCCAGTGAGATGCTTATGAATCTGGGGCAGCAGGTCTGTTACTTTTTTTTTGCCCCTCGCTTCCTTCCTGGCTTCCAGGCACTTTCTTATTTTTGTTTTTCGCAGTTAATTTTTCTAATCTCCAGCACACTTACTTTGTAGTGCTTGGTTAGGGGGGTGTGGCAGGCTGCTAGAATTGAGAGTTAGATGATATAGTTCAGGGCCGTCGGTGGTCAAGGAGAGGCCCTGAGTTGACGTTCTTATAAAAACTTGTGGCTCTGGGGAAGCCTGGGCTGGCCTCTGCCCAAGCGCTGGCTCACTTTCCCCCCTCATTCTTTCGCTAGTTGCCCAGGCAGATTAGCCACATTTGTGTGTGCATGGTCTCTCTCTTACTTCAATCACCCCCTCCCCCCAAACAGACAAACAAACAAACACCAACGAGAACCAAGTTAAACCAGCTATGAATTGTGTCACCATTCAGAAACGAATAGCATCATAATTGACTGACTCCCTTTGAAAGCGTCTCAACCAACGATGTCTAAGGCTGAGTGCAATCTAGTATACTTTAGGATCGGGACCTCAGACTGGGGCACTCCTGGAGAGATGGGGCCACCTCCAAGTTTGTTTTCTGGCTCCAAATAACCGAGTGGCTGTTTGCCGGTTGGCACTCGACCCGGTTTTAAAAGCACAACCATATAGGGTAGTGGCAGAATGGAACTGGGGCTTTAGAGGGTGAGCTCATGGAAGGCCTTGGATGAAGCTCTCAATGTGTATTGCAACTGCAATTAATCTTATTAACATGTTAGGCCTGGGTCTGCTTTCACAGCCTGGGTGAGCCAGGGTATTTACAGAGCATACTCTGAATGACTCTTGGTTTTTGATGCAGATTGATAGCAGAAGCATATAAAACATTGCGTCTGATACTGTAAAGCCCTCGTATGCCTTTGCAGATTTATTAGGTTTTGAGAATTGAGCAAGACCATCACACTGGTTGATAAGACACGAAAGAGGCTAGATAGATTGCAAAGGCAGACCTGCAGCCAGGCTTTAGGACCTGGTTTGTTGAATAGGGCCTGCCTCTCCTGCTCAGGACCCAGCCAGTTTAAACACAGCATCCTCCCAGTAGAAGATTTAAAGGCACAGTAAGGTGGCTGAGAAGTCTTAGAAGGTACCATGGGTGCTGAACCTGGATGTGGGATACTGGCTGCTCCTGTGGGCTGCTGTGGTGGGGATGGCTTCCTGTGTGGGCTGGGCCATGAGCTGAGGCAGGGGAGTTGGCTTGCAGACTGCTGGAAACCACCAGTGGCTCTGGGAAAGGGTGGTGACAGGCGGTGCTGTGTTGATGTTCTGAGCACACTGGGTGTAAGAGGAGACTGCTGTAGACCCCAGCCTCGTGGTTTTATTTTTGTAGTATGTTTAAATTTAACTTTCGTTTGTTTGATTGTTTTTGTGTTTTGTGTTTTTGTTTGTTGGGTTTTTTTTTGTTTTTTTGTTTTTTTTTTTCTAAAACAGGGTTTCTCTGTGTAGACCAGGCTGTCCTGGAACTCAAGAGATCTGTCTGCTTCTGCCTCCTGAGTGCCTGGACTTAAGGCCTGTACCACTTCCGGGCATTAAAAGTAATTTTATTTTTTTTTTAAATGAATAGTTTAAAATCTCACCTTTGTCCTCTGGTGTCATTTTGATTGCTAGTAAGTAGCCGCGGGGACAAAGGATGCTTCAAATTACCAAGTTTGACTGATGTGGACTAGTAACACCACCTGTACACCCCTCCCAGAATACAGACTAAGTGAAGGGTTAATAAGACACTAGAACTGTCACTGGATGTGGTGAATGGCAAGCTGGAAGCCAGAGACATGATGAAGGGAAAAACTCTGTTCCTGCTTGATGCGCTTATTGGGTTACAATGAACCAGCACCAGGTTCCCAGCAAAGTCTCTTCTTTGCTGGGTGCTTTTACTGATCCCTTAACTGCAGGGCTTCCCAGGGCCTGTAGCATTCTAAAGGCCACCTGGCATCTTTATTGGGATGATGTGAGGGGCGGTGTATGAAGTACAGGAGCGTGCACACCCTGTCTATCGCAGGACCAACACTCTGGGGGAGACATGGCTCCCTCTACTTCTCTGGTACCCACACTTTCTGCTCCAGTTTTCCATTTGCTTTTCTGCCTGAGGCAGCAGTGGGTCATCTGTTGCTACAGGGATGCCTGGGTGAGGATTGACCAGGAGTTAGGAGGGTTGCCTGCCTACCAGCTGAATTCAGGCAAGATAGACTCCCTAATCCTCACAGGACTGGAATTGGAGTGCCAGCTCTCCAGATCTTGCCAGCTACAAGTCTCCCTCCATCTGGCAGGACAACAATCCCAACTCCCGAGTGGCCATTCCAAATCAACATGCCAGGGCCACACACCAAGAGAAACACAATCTCTCTGGACGTGGCACCTGTGAGTTTGCACACTTGAGTGCACTTGGAGACCACAGACCCACCTTGAGCATCCCGGGAACTGCCTATCAGAGTCTCCCCACAGTACTGTTGTGCATGCCCCACCCAGCCCGTGTTTTTACCATCCCGTTACATTGTTTCCTGTCACATTGTTCTCTTGGTGCTTTTTGCCTCTCCTTTGTTGGCACCAGCCTGTTGCTTTCTAGATTTGTGCTGTCCAGTGGAGCAATTAAAAGATGCTTGCAATTAGTCTCATTCCACGCTGGGAAGCTCAGAAGCCTTGTGTGTCTCCTGCCTGATGTAGGCCCAGAAACAACATGGCTGCTGGAAAGGCTGCTGGGTACTTAGGGTACGGATGGAAAAGCTGACCCTTGAAAAGACTTGAAGTGTCTGCCTCCTTCAGTATCTTAGCAAAGTGTGTTAGACAGGCAGCTGAGGTGATACAGATCTCTCCCCCCCAACCCTCCTTACATACGCATTCACAGGGGTTGAGCAGGACATGCTTCTGGTCCCAAGGGCTCTTAGGACCTTGCAGCTTTAGCTTTGTCCTACAGCCCCTTCGCATCCAGCCCATCTCAGGGTCTCCAGTTTGCTAACCTAAAAGACTTCTCACCAAACTTGTCTACTGCTTGCTCTACTTTCGAACTCAGATTAGGAGCATATACATGCATGTTTTCAATCAACTTGGAGTCAGCTGTGTGAGGCACGCCTATAACCCCAGTACTAGGTGTGGAGGCAGGAGGATACCCTCACCCACATACACAACAAGTCTGCAGCCAGCCTGGGATACAAGGGATCCTAACTCAAAACAAAACAAAACAAAACCCTTTTCCCCACTCCCTAGGAAAACAATAATCTTTTGCTTGCTTGAAGACAGGGTTTCTCTGTTCTCTCTGTAGACTGGGCTGGCTTCTTGCTCATAGAGAATCCACTTGCCTACATCCCCTCATCTCCCCCCCCCCCCCCCCCCCCCAGCTCTGGGATTAAAGGCATGCCCCCCCCCCCCCCCCCCCCCCCCTTTTTTAACCTGTCAGCCCTGCCTCTGCTTGCTCTGCTCCTAGTGAACTTGTTTCTTTTTTCAAGGGTGGAGGTTGAGACAGGGTAGACTTCTATGTAGACCAGGCTGGTCTTGAACTCACAGAGATATGCCTGCCTGCCTGCACCACTGCATTGTGGACCCCACTTCAGGACTGCAGCAGGAGGAGCCTCTGCAGAAAATGGTCCTCTCTACTTTGGATCTCCATGGTTTTTATTTTGTTTTTTTTTTGTTTGTTTTTTGGTTTTTCGAGACAGAGTTTCTCTGTGTAGCCCTGGCTGTCCTGGAACTCACTCTGTAGACCAGGCTGGCCTTGAACTCAGAAATCCGCCTGCCTCTGCCTCCCAAGTGCTGGGATTAAAGGCGTGCGCTACCACTACCTGGTGAGCTACCAGGAACCTGTTGGATCCCTCTGTTACTTTTCTTGTGACGCCAACCAGATACACATGGCCAAAGCAACTTAAGGGAAGAAGGATGCATTTCCCCCCAAGTTCAAGTGACTGTAATAGCTAGAGTCACCTGGTCTGTGGTGCCCACCAGGAAGCCGAGGAAGGGGAATGACAAAGGGGAATGACAGCGTTTAGTTGGCTTATCTCTACCCCTTTTTATTCAGACCAGGACCCCTGCTCAATGAGATTGTGCTGCCCACATTTGAGGTGGGTCTCCATTAATCCACTGCAAGCACCAACATGCACATAGTGTGCCTCAGTAATGTGCCATGTGTTTCTCAATCCAACCAAGCTGACATTTGAAATTAACCACCGTACACTGTGTTACTTCTCCCTGGAACCAGGCCTGGCCAGAATGTTTATCGGAGTCGGTGCCTGGATTCAGTTCACCTTGACTGGCCCTGCATCCCATCTGCTGCCAGGGTCCACTGTTCCAGGAAATGGGCTGTTTTAGGATAGACAATGCTAGATGCTTTATTCTGTATACCCGTAAGTCCGGAACTTGTTCTGTCTCCATGCAGCTGGGTACCCCAAGCTCTTGGGACCTGAGACGTCAGTAGGCAGTAGCCTGTTTTCAAAGCTGTAGGAGAGATGAAAAGCAGGAATTTATGATTTCAGTCTAGTCTGGAGAGAAAGCACTTATTGGCCTGGTCAGGTTACCCTCAGCTGATGCAGGCTGGACCCAGATCCATCAGTGTCAGAGAGAGGTGCCTGAGAGCAGGGGATGGGGGTGGGGGTGCACCACTTACTGTCCTTCTGTCTTTCCTTGTGCCTGGGACAATCTGGGTTGTTGTTGTTGGTTTGGTTTTTGTTTTTTATCATCTAGCACCCCGGGGGAAGATCAGTAGCTTGATTCTCTTTCTCTTTCTTTTTAAACTTTAATATTTGTAGGTGTGGTACACTCCCGAATAGGCATGTGTTTGGAGGGCGGAGGCCTTTCTCATGTGGATTTTGAGACAGGGTCTCTGCTGGTTGCTGCTGCATATTGCAGACTGAGTATCCTGCGGTATTCAGGGACCATCCTGTCTGTCTCCATTTCTCTACAGGAGAAATTACATGTGTGTCCTGCGGTGCCCAACTTTCTCTGGGGATTCAAACTCAGGTCTTGACACTTGCATGGCAAACAGTTTACCCACTGACCCATTTCCAAAGATTCTCATTCTATAGAACCCAAGACCTTGGGTGTCTCACATAGCGCTCTACCCATGACCTATATCTCTAGTCAGGCCTTATTATCCTACAGGCCGGTGGTGCCAAGTGAAACAATCAACCAGCACGAGTGGGTGGGGCCCAGGGAGTAAGGCAAGCTTCACCAGGCTGGCAGCCAGGGGTGGGGAGGCGGGGAGCACAACTTCAGCCAGGGGGGGTGGGAAGGAGGGGATCACAACTTCAGCCAGGGGGGGTGGGAAGGCGGGGATCACAACTTCAGCCAGGGGGGGTGGGGAGGCGGGGATCACAACTTCAGCGGGGGTGGGGGGGAGGCGGGGAGCACAACTGCCTCTCACAGCTTGGAATCCGGTTTGGCACCAGTGGTCACTAATAAATAATTGTCGAATGATGGCTGGTGTTGTATCCTCAGTTGTATAAAGTAGGTATTGTTTTTACACATTTTACAGAGATGAGAAAGCCAAGGCTCAGAGAGGTCCTGTGACTTGCTTTTGGTCACAGCTAGAAGGTGGCAGAGCCATGATTTCAGACCTAAGTATGTGTGACCCATAATTCAGATTTCTTTACTATGCTGAATTGGAGGTAGTGATAGAGGCATAGTTCACCTCCCTTCCACCTCCTTTGAAGCCTCTTGTATTTGCTCTTTATGGTTTTGGGTGTTTGTTTGTTTTGTTTTGTTTTTTTGTTTCTTTTTTCTTTTTTTGGGTTTTCCAGACTGGGTTTCTCTTTATAGCCCTGGCTACCCTGGAACTCACTCTGTAGACCAGGCTGGCCTTGAACTCAGAAATCCCCCTGCCTCTGTTTTGTTTTTTTTCAAGATGAGGTTTCTCTGTGTAGCCCTGGCTGTCCTAAGCCCCAGGCTGGCTTGCTTTGTAAGCCCCAGGCAGACCCTGAACTCACAGATCCACCTGCCTGTGCCACCAAAGCTTGACTGTTTGAGCTTTGTTGTTCAGTGGTTTTGTTTTGGTTTTTTTTTTTTTCAATTCTTGATGTAGCTTCAGAGTTAACCAGGAAAGTATAAGTGATTCTCTGGTCCTCTCAGACTTGGGGTGGGGGGGAGGGGGGAGGGTCTGTCCTTGGAAGGCCTATGAGAAAGAATGAGCCTTGGGTGCAGGTTCTCTGTGCCTGTGGGAAAATTCACTGGTGAGAAAGCAAACAGCCTGGAAATTGGGCCCCACCCTGGAAGTGAGTCTGACCCAAATTATGCTCCTTGGGCACAGTGGCTGAAGTGCCAGGAATGGGTTTAGAGTTAGAATCTTGCATGGCAGAACCCTCCTTGTGGCGTCAGACAAAAATGACTTGTAACCTGCTAGGTAGACGCTCTGGGGTGTGGCACCAGCCCCTCCCTGGCTGCCAAGGGTAATAAGCACGCATTAATCACAGGTGGCTGCCCCTGCCCTTCCCTGTCCTGCCCTGTAGGGAGAATCCTGTTTATAGTCTGTGTTGTGCCACTGCTTAACCCTGCCTCTGCTTTTTGCCATTTTCCTTCCCTTCTCTTTGCCCCACCCGAGGTTGAGAATGTGCATGTACTTGGAGGGTTCTTTCCCAGGCTGGCAGACGAGGGAGTCTCACGAAGGCTTAAACAATCTAGAAGTTGTCCAAGGTTGCAGTCCTTCTCCAGCTCGGGTCCTATCTGAAGTCAGTGTCATTTACCACCCTGCCCCCGCCCCGTCTGCAAAATCTGTCTCTGCAGTGTCTGTGCAGGTGAAGCACCTTTGTGTTCCAGGCTAGCCAGGGAACAGACACCTTGAGACTGGACAGCTGTAGCGGGTCCCCGTGTCTCCTACCCACCGTCCTCAAGCACAAGCCTGTATGATTGGTACATGAATAGAATCCTTCCCCCACCTCCACCCCCACCCCCCACATCCCACCCCCACCTCCAATTTATTTTTTTAAAAACCCAGCTCTGGGCTGTCGATTTCCCAGGATTTACTGTCTAGTTGATCTTTGAATAACGAAGTGCTCAACCCAGAAGGGGTCTTATAGGCCCTGAGCTCCAACCCTTCCAACAACCCTTCTTGTTCCTTCCCACTCTAACCTCGGTTTAGTCTCTGAGAAGGAAGATAACCATCTGTCTGTGTTCCTCTGTGCTCGGGCGTGGGTTATCCTGGGGTCATGGCTCCTTTGATCTTTCTCATAGTGCCTGAGGGCTTCTGGTCCTAGGGGCCTAAGCCCTGGTCCTTGTCTTTGCTGTCCAGTATTCCTTTGCCCCCTTCAGCTCCTGTCCTCCCTCATGAAGCCCTGGATCCACATGCAGTGCAGTTTGTGCAGTTGGTGGTCTGGGGGCCCTTTGGCATCCTTGAACCCTTACATGGAGCCCTGTCCCTCCCTTGGTCTTAAGAGAGAACAGCCATCAGATCAGATCAGATCTTTGCAGACAGTGCTGCTCTTAGGTCAGGAGTTCCTCAGATGTGACCTGCTCCAGACTCGTCACTTTGCAGGAAATGAGCAAACAAACTTAGAAGGGTGAGCAAGCCCTGAGGCCCAGTGGTAGACTAAAGAATGTCAAGAACGGAGCCTGGTCTTGCTGGAATGCTTGCCTAAGAGCCATTCTGTATTTCTGATGGCGATCCTCCAGTGGCTTCCATAGTGACCATTCCTGGTGTGTTTGTGCCATTGCCATACAGTGAAACAACTGTCTGCCTAGAGAATATCCATCCAGCTGTGAGCATGGTATATCCATCCAGCTGTGGGCATGGTATATCCATACAGCTGTGAGCATGGTATATCCATCCAGCTGTGGGCATGGTATATTCATCCAGCTGTGGGCATGGCATATCCATCCAGCTGTGAGCACGGCATATCCATCCAGCTGTGAGCATAGCAGATCCATCCAGCTGTGAGCACGGCATATCCATCCAGCTGTGAGCACAGCATATCCATCCAGCTGTGGGCATGGTATATCCATCCAGCTGTGAGCATAGCATATCCATCTAGCTGTGGGCATGGTATATCCATCTAGCTGTGGCTAGCCGGAACAGGCATAGCTTCATACTTTCTTTTTTCAAGCTGCTCCTTGAGTTTGAATCTGACTATACACACGTTCTTTGCATTTTCAAATGTCTGTCTGCACCAGAGCCTTGGAGACCTATTTGGTGAAGACAATGTAGGATCTGGGTTAAGATAGCTAGTGGGGTAACTAGTGGGGACTTGTAAGGGCCGATTGACTCTGCAGACCTCTCCCATTTCCTGTCTATACCACAGAGAGACTAGCTAGCCTTTTTTTTTTTTTTTTTTTTTTTTTTTTGAGAAAGTATTAAATGAAATGCCTGTGTGGAGATACTTACAGGCTGCCAGACAGTTGAGTTGGTGAGTGTCACCGGGCTTTGGGATGAGGCTCCACTCAGCAGCTAAGTTTCTTCTGACCACTTAACTCACTCGCCAGAACTCAGTTCTGCTTGTACACTGGGGTAATTACGTCAGCTTTGTGGGTAGTTAGAATGCTATGTGATACAGTCTGGTGTCCTTGACTCCCCCAAAACACTATGGTTAGGCATTGTGGTTATATGGCTGCACCATCCTAGTTAGGTTTCCAGTGCTGGGATAAGACACTATGACCAAAAGCAAATTGGGGAGAAAGGGTTTACATTTTCTTAGAGTTTGTAGTGCATCATCCAGAGAAGTCAGGGTGTCGGTGTTCCAGGCAGAAACTGATGGCGGAGGCCATTGAGGTCTGCTACTTACTGGCTTGTTGTACTGGCTGGTTTTGTGTGTCAACTTGACACAGGCTGGAATTGTCACAGAGAAAGGAGCCTCCCTTGAGTAAAGGCCTCCATGAGATCCAGCTGTAAGGCATTTTCTCAATTAGTGATCAAGGGTGAGAGGGCCCATTGTGGGCGGTGCCATCCCTAAGCTGATAGTCCTGGGTTCTATCTATAAGAAAGCAAGCCGATCGAAGCAGTCCAGTAAGCAGCCTCTGCATCAGCTCCTGCCTCCAAGTTCCTGCCTTGTGTGAGTTCCAGTCCTGACTTCCTTTGGTGATGAACAGTAATGTGGAAGTGTAAGCTGAATAAACCCTTTCCTCCCCAACTTGCTTCTTGGTCACGATGCTTGTGCAGGAATACAAACTCTGACTAAGACACTTGCTTGGCTTACTTTTGTCTAGTGCCCAGGACCACCAGTCTGTGTATGGCTCCGCCCACAGTGGACTGGTCCCTCCCACATCAATCATCCAATCAAGAAAATGCCCCACAGGCTTGCCCACAGTTCAATCTGGGGGAGGGGACATTTTCTCACTCAAAGTTCCTTCTTCTACCTTCTCCCCTATGTCAAGTTGACATAAATCAGGTAGGATATATATGTACTGATTGATTGAGGTCTTTAGATCATAAATTATTAGTGAATTCTAAAGGATCAGGAGAGAACTTAACCAGTACGTATTTCCCCTTTCATGTTATGGGGAAAGAAAAGCCAGAAAGAGTAGGGTGTGGAAACCAGTAGACAGCACAGTGGGGTAGAGAGAGTCTGGTCACTTATACCTTGGCACAGGGACTATTTGGAAGGTAAATATACCCTCTGGTAGTTGTTCACAGTCTGACAGGTCAGTGATTACTGCCGGTTACTTAGTATTCATTCCCTGCTTTCTGCTAATGCATACTGTAAAGCTGTAGAGACCATGACATTAATAAAATGTACTTAGGAGAAGCATTGGGCGCACCAGGCATAGTGGCTCACAACTTTAGTCTCAGCACTCAGGAAGCAGAGGCAGGCAGGTCTCTGTTAGTAGTTCTAGGCCAGCCCGATTTATATAGCAAGTTCCAGGCCAGCCAGGGCCACGTAATGAGACCCCTCTCAAAAGTAAACATGCAAATAAACAAACAACCCTTAGAGGTAGAAATGCCCGGTAGCAGGTACTCTGTGGAACTATATTTTTACAAATCTATAAAGACGGACTTACAGGATATTAATGAAGTACTGTTTCCAGTTGCTGGCAGATTGATGTCATTCCATTACCCCTAGGAAGACAAGTGTGAAGAATGAGGCTTGCTTGGCAGAGGAACCTGGTGTGCTGGGCGATAAACTAGAGTTTCATGCGTCTCAGGGAGAAATGAGCCTGCCGGCTCTTTTGTGGAACACAGATGAATCCTGCTTATCTGCACTTTCCCCTCCTGTGATTGTTCACTCATGATCGTGGTTTGTTTTTCTTCTAGGATGTAGAGAAAGAGAAGGAAACACACAATTACCTCAGCAAAGAGGAAATCAAAGAGAAAGTGCGGAAATACAATTCAGCCGTCACAGACAAGCTGAAGATGACCTTAGTAAGTACTCCTAGTTGGTTTGCCTGGCTCTCACTGAAAGATGGATGGGGACAGAGAGCTGGCTGGGGGCTGGTGAGTGTGTGTGTGTATGTGTGTGTGTGTGTGTAAAAGTACAAGCTGGCAGGTTTGATCCCCTAGACAAATGAGAAGGCCAGATGGAGCAGTGCACATCTGTAATGCCAACACTCCTACAGAGAAATGGAGAATTGTGCAGGAGCTTTCAGGACTGGAAGCCTGGAATACCCAAGAGCAGCAGCCATAGCAAGAACAGACTGAGGGACCCTGCCTTGACCATGTGGGAGGTATGCGTGTCTGACCCACTGGGCATGCTGTGCACAAGAGTGTAGCAGAAGTGTCATCTGCTATGTGCCCCCTTGCCACTGGGAATAAAGCCAGCCTGTGTTCCTACTGTCAACTCATTGCTGACTTGTGTGTCTCAGAGCCCTCACCACGACCTTCCTTTTTGTGGAAGGTTGGTGTTGAGCACAGAGCTGAGATACACTCCAGGCTTCAAGGCTGGTCTGGTCTGGCAGGTGTGTGCCACTCAGGACTAGGTCTTCAGTGGGTGCTGATCCATCCCAGGAGGTTTTGGAAGCACAAACCTTCAGGGCTAGCACTCCATCCAGGGCTAGCATGTTTCCTCCGCCGCATCTGCCCCGAAGATCTTGTATTAACCCCCCCCCCCCCCCCCCCCCTAATAGCCCCTTTCTGCACTCTTCCGTGAAATTGTTTTAGAGACAAAAATGGGTAAAAGCTGTTCTCCTTCCCATGTGGCTCAGATCTGCTCCTTTCCCGGCCTGCTGGCCACCCGCTCAGTGTGACCTTTCTTTATTCTTCAGAATTCAAATGGGATCTACACTGGCTTCATTAAGGTGCAGATGGAACTCTGCAAACCTGCCCAGCCCCCTCCCAGCCCCAGTAGCAGCGGCTGTATGAACACACTTCACATCAGCAGCACAAACACCGTGGGAGAGGTGATCGAGGCTCTGCTTAAGAAGTTTCTGGTGACCGAGAGTCCCACCAAGTTCGCGCTTTATAAGCGCTGTCACAGGGAAGACCAAGGTACGTGGCCACACTTAAAATAGAAATGGTCCCTCTGTTCCTGTCTCTCTTACTCACTGGCAGAAGGATGGCTGATAAATGCCATGTCTAACTGTGTCTGTCAGAGGCATGGACAGACTGAGGAAGCCTATCTTTATGATGGCTGGCTGTCCGTATTTTTGAGTTGAAGAGTGTTAGGCCCGAGGACCTTTGAGGCCTCTTCAGGCAGCGGGCACGTGCGAAGGATTTACTGGTGTGCTGCACAGAGGGACAGGTTTGGTGAGAGGGTGTGGCAGCAATGATTTTAGTGCCCTTAAGACACCAAGAGGCATGTGCATAACTCACATGTAAAAACAGTGTTGACCTCAGGTCTACCTGAATGTACATACATGCCCAGTGGAAAGAATGAACATTAGATCACCCCATGAGATGAGATGGGGAGTAGTGTGAATGAAACTCGGTGTCTACGATCCATGCAATAAGTAGCAGTAAGCTACTTAAGTTTTCTCTGGGAAAAGCCTAAAGCAATCAGAGAAGAAAATATACTGACTTTGACATGATAGTAATGTCCTTTAGCTGCACGGGGTGACACACGGCTTTTTCTGAGCGTGTACATTTGTTAAACACAGGCCCTTCAGAACCGAAAGATAGGCAAGTCAGAAGCCACAGGCTCAGCAGCCTGGCAGAGGAAGGGCAGCCACCAGGAAACTGCAATGCAGCTGCACCTGAAGGGACACAGGGAAGGCCTGGTAACATTTTTAGCTTGCCAGCAACTTTGCGGCTCAGGTGCATGTCAGCCGCACAATCTGAAATGGCAGTGTCCCACTGAGCCATCCCTCCATGGCTGGCAAATCTTCGGACATGGGAGTACATCTGTCACAACAGCTGTGCTTGTAGGACAAGCCCCTGGCCTGCTGGCTGCCAGGCCTTACTTAGTCTGCAAAGAAGTTTGTTCCTGGAGCTTTGGACTCATGTTGTTTGGTTGAGATGTTTTCGTAGTTTTCTAAGGGGTTAAGGTCCCTCCCCCACCCCGGTGTCCGTCCCATCTTTCTGAAAGGAGCGACAGAATCACCATAGCATGCTTGATGCAAACTCTTACCCCTCATTCTTGGAACTCCTTTCTTCTCTTCAAGGCACGATGTGTGTGTACTGGGCACTCTGTGTCCTGTGCACCTGTGATAGAATGGTGACCTAGAGGCCCGGGAAATGTGACCCGTTACTGTGGCGTGTCACCATTGTGTGTGCGCGCGTGAGCGTGCCTGCCTGCGTGTGTGATGTGATGTGTCAGGGTGGGGTTGGGGAACCGTCTCAGGGCCGCCGGAGTCCTCTGTGCTATGCTGTTCTCTCCCTTCCCAGTGTATGCCTGCAAGCTCTCCGACCGGGAACACCCGCTGTACCTGCGTCTGGTAGCCGGGCCCAGAACCGACACGCTTAGTTTTGTTCTCCGAGAACATGAAATTGGAGAGGTGAGTGAGGGCTCCTTCACGGTGGCATCAGATGACACACAACAGCTGGCCTGCTTTCTTGCTTCAAGGAGATGAGGGAGCAGCAAAGGGAGAGATTTTGCATTGCCTCAAGTGAACCCCTAGTTAGGTTACATACATACATTATAATGCTCTTAGAACGTTGTATTGCCGGGTGCTCTTCAGACGTCGGAGGAAAGAATTCTTACTTATGCTCCCACAGAGAGCAGTGTTCACCTCTTCTTCCCAGCTCCATGTGACTCTAATCCAGCCCTGCCTTCCCCATATCTGCTGTTAAGAAAAGTCTCTAAAGGTTAAGAAAGGAAACCTAACAAGATGCAGGCCTGGCATCCCTCCCTTCACTCTTCATCTAGCCAGATGACTCAGGAGTTCTGTCTGCACGTGTCCTCTTGGGGTGTCTCCAAGGAGGAAGTATTGGGGTATCCATTGAAAACAATTTCAGGCCACCCCATCTATCTTCTGTCAGTGTTCACTGATCCTGGAGCAAACTCTCCAGCCCAGGTGCTCAGACTCCAGATGTGCGAGGTGTCCTGTGGAACAGTCCGAGACGCCGAGGGAACAGGCTTGCTGGCCTAGTCAGGTGACCCGGACTATGGCCAGATAGGGACACAACATGAGGCAGAGCTTCTGATTATCCCAGCCTTCCATCAGAGACGGTCTAGAAAGTGATACTAATGCTTTCTTAAAACTAGTTATTCTTCTCATTGTGTATGGGAATGTATTCATGGGCATGTGTATCATAGCATGCATGTGGAGATCAGAAGAAAACCTTCCGAGTCTAGGTGGATCACAGGGAAGAACTCCGGTCACTGGGTTTTTTGCATAGCAATTTCCGTGATATTCACTGCTTTTTAAAGGGGGAAAAAAGCCCTTTTCTTTGTTTTTTAAATTACATTTTATTGTTTTTGGTTTTTTTGTTTGTTTGTTTTGGTTTTTGGTTTTTCGAGACAGGGTTTCTCTGTGTAGTCTTGGCTGTCCTGGAACTCACTCTGTAAACCAGGCTGGCCTCGACGCCTGCCTCTGCCTCCCAAGTACTAGGATTAAAGGCGTGAGCCACAACTGCCCGGCCTTTTTATTGTTTTGTTCGGATGTGTGGGTGTGCACTTGCCGAGTCACAAGAGTGGAGATGAGAGGGCAATGGGCAGGAGTTGGCTCTCTCCTGTCGTGTGGGTCCCGGGGTGAAACTCTAGTTGTCAGGCTTGGCAAGAGGAGCTGCTAACCACTGAGACATCTTGCTGCTCTCTCTCCAGTGTGTATGTGTGTGTATGTGTGTGTGTGTGTCTGTGTGTGTGTATCTGTGTGCGATTGCGCCTGCTTGCTGTGGGGAGGGGTGCTGTTAGTGAGGAGAACTCAGCCTCCAGGTCAGGAACCAAACTCCTAGTAGCGAGCTACTTCTCGCTGCCATGGAGGGCAGGCGTAGGCGAGTGAGACACCAAGCAAGGTGTTTTAGTCCTTACAATCTTGATTGTGAGCAGGGCTTCAAAGTGGCTCAGTGAGACCTGTTAATAACCTAGCCTTGGGTGGGGAGGGAAGGGGAAAGGCCCTGGAAGCCTCCTCAGGAAGGTTAGGGGTGAGCTGAGACCCAGTGGGTGGGCAGAAGACTGGGCAAGGAGAACTCGCACTAAGCTGAGGCCCTGAGGAAGCTAAGGGTGGGACTGGAAGGTAGCACATTCCTTACCTCGTGTAAACATTCGGGGTGCCAGCTGAGTACTTTATAACCACGGGTGTGTGTGGAAGGGCTGGGAGTCAGAGCTGAGGTCGGAGAGAGCAAGAGGAGAGTGAGTGAGAAGGAGGGGAGGGAGGCTGTGCAGGGGCGAGGAGCGGGTGAGGAGAGCTGGGGCAGCAGTGATGGGGAAAGCAAGTGGGCTGCAGAACCGTGGAGCTGAGGAGACTGTGGGCCGGGAGGAGGAAGGCAAGACGGATGGCACACACCACCATAAAACCAGCACTCGGGAGGCTGAGGCAGGGGGATGGTGAGTTCAAGACTAGACTTGAATATAGCAAACATAGCAAAATCTTGTCCTGGCAGTGGGAGGGGGACCCACCCTCCCTTGGTTTCCGGGAGGACACCAAAGTGATCCTGGCTAGGTTATTCCTGGATCCTCTCATGGCCTGTTCCTCTCTGTCCCCCAACAGTGGGAAGCCTTCAGCCTCCCCGAACTGCAGAACTTCTTGCGCATCTTGGACAAGGAGGAAGACGAGCAGCTGCAAGGCCTGAAGCGTCGCTACACAGCCTACAGGCAGAAGCTGGAGGAAGCACTGGGCGAGGTGTGGAAGCCCGGCTAAGGCAGAGGGCTCCTCCTGCCAGGAAGGCACAGCTCGGGACGCACGAGAGAGCTGCACTGATTGCCTCTCCTCTTGGAGAGCTGTCTTCCTCTAGGGCCTTCCTCTTTTCTCTGTAGACACAGTTCTCAAAAGCCTGGTCACACAGCATCCTGCGCCTCACGGATTGGCACAAGGGACTCCGCAAGCTTGTTCTGTTATGACATAGCGATGTTACCTCTTGCAAGCTGTGAGCCTGGGGGCATCATGGGCATCCTGGAGGGCTCGGAGCATGACGTCTGGGTTGGTGCTCCCTGTCTTCTTCTAGTTACTTTCATGATGTGATTTCGGTAAGCTTCAGGGTGCCGCGATGAGCTTCAGAGCTTTACTCAGCAATCTCCAAGTGCTTGTCCTGCGGTGAAACTACCCGCTTGTTTCTGTTCTCTCGAGCGGTCTACCCACACGAACCGAAGGACACAGGAGTCTCGGAACTCTGGGGGATTGGGGAAAGAGTTTGGAAGAGTTTTGACAAAGAAAGTAAAGAGCAAGTCGGGAAGGTAGAGGGAAGGCGAGGGCCCACGGCTTGGGGACGTAGCGTGGCTTCTCAGTGGAAGAGGAGAAAGGTATATTTGTCTGGAAAGGAGCTAAAAGCATTTGGGGTCGATGTGAGCGCAGTTAAAGATTGCTTCATTTGCTAGTGGTAAAATGTGGGGTCAGAGCCAAAGAGCTAGGAGCTAAGCCCAAAGGAGGGATCCACGAACTGCAGCTGACCTGCAGTGGATTGAACCTTGACCGAGGTGGTCCAAGGTAGGCTTGCCTCAGCTGGACCTGACCTGTGCATCCGTTCCGAGACCTGCCCGTGTGGAGTGGGTGGATGGCCTGGGGTTTAGCTTCTCTGTGTAGGTGGGCCTGACCTTGTGCTGATTCCTGTTAATGTAGTTTCTCCCCCACCCCCACTCCCCAGAGGTTGCTCTCAGAGTTAAAAAGGAATTTGGGTAAGGGCAGCTTCTTCCCCTCAGTTGATAAGCTAGAAGATGTAGCAAGACCGGGGCTCACAGCACACTTTGTGACAATCACCCTGTGCCCGTGTATCCCACCCTTCCTCTTCCCTGACCCCCCACCCTTTTGCTCCCCCCATACCTCCAGCCCCAATCACTCTCCAAAGTTGTTCTTACAACGTAGAAGACAGGGATGTTGATTAAAGGCTGGGTCCTACTGCATCCTTGCCTCTTCAGAGACTTAACTAAGGGCCCCAAGGAAGGAAAGTCCACGCCCAGCTGACCGCACCACAGGCGTTCATTATGGAGCTATTTTGACGCAGCATGCATGTTCCTTCCAACCAAAGAGACGCATGTGCAATAGACAGGCGCAATGACCTCATTTCCACAGCAGCTTGCAAATAGGAGAGCGGTGAGAACGGGGTTCTGTGCTTCCGGAGGGGCCTCCTGACGTTGGTCTGTCTCTAGTCTAGATAGATTTTGTTGTTTATAAATTCCCAAGGAATTGTTAACAAGGTGACACCTGATGGAATCTTTTGGAAATTCCCAGGTGCTCCAGCTCTTTGCCTTTCTATGAACTGTGCCTTTGATGGAGAATCTGTCCCTTCAAGGTGGCTCTCCTGACCTGTCGGAGAATGTCGTCCTGTGGGAGGCAGATCCAAGAGTGGGCTATGCTACACAAGCTCCCGAGACAATCGGATCTTCTAAGCTATTGGGAAGAGTTGGGAAAAACAAAACAAAAAGTAGAGCTAGCTATAAAATATGAATGGCACATCTTGTTTAATTTTGCATGTGATTTCTTTTTTGTGCATCAGTGAGGTTTAGTGACATTGTCATCTGACACGCCGCCTTTGTTCAGGGAATGCCTTCGAGGTTCTTGTACTGGTCTTTTTACTCAGACAATGGCTTGGGTTTGTGTATCCCGCCACCAGCCACCTGGTCCTTCTAATGACTCCTCCCTGTGTGCTTAGCCATTGTGAGGCATTAGTTTCTCAGATGAAGACACTGTTAGAACCTATTGTAGCAGCTGATGGGCATCTGTGAAGTTTCTTTTTTTTACTTGAAGTAGACTGCATGAAGCAGCACCCTCCTTCATATCCCTCCAAATCCCGCTTGATGGCATGTGCACCACACCGTGAGACCCGGCAGTGACGCTGCAGATCTGCTGGTCCATGTTCTCTCCCAAACACTGGTTACTAACAGCAGCCTTTAAAGCATAAAGGAAGAAAAAGAGCCCCAGAGGCCAAGATCTTTTTTTTTTTTTAAACCGCTGTTCAGATCCTTGTGTAAAACAGAACTAAGCTTTGCTGTAATCCTGTTTTCTCTTCTGAATGTGATGGGACAGGAACGGTGTTACATGAAGTCTGGCTGCAGGGAAGCAGTTTAAATCTAGAGTTAAAAACTATATTTATGATGTTTTACCTTTTATTTTTATAGGGCAGATTTTTTTTTTCCTCCCGTGAATTGTGTCTGGAATGGCAAAATTTGTTTCTATTATTAAAAATTGAAGTTGTTAGTTGATAAATTTGTATGTCTTTATTTATGAGAACATGCTAATATAGAGTTATCGGGATGTGGAATTTTTGTCCTCAGAGGCCCCAGTCCACCCCACCATTCTTGTTTGCCAAGTTTTACCTGCAATAACCCACTTCAGCAGCAGGGCGCGTTTGGTTTTAGATTCCTGCAACTGTTTTTTACAGATAGATGGTGAGGTTTGCTTGGATTTGATGCTGACAGTGTCCCCCTTGTTCTGTCTCCAGGCTGCATAAATTGTTCTCTCTGCCATGCTGCCCCCTAGAGGCCTTGTTGAAACGAGGGCTGGGCCATGGGAGGAACCATTACCTTTTTTTTGCCAAACTCTTTCTAAAGGTTCTGGGTAGGCACATCAGCATGATTCCTGACTCCTCTCTCCCTCCCCCAAGACAAATCACAGAAATGAGAATTTCTCTTCGATAAGGCAGATCATGGAAGCAAATCTTCCTGTCACTTTCTGTCTTGGAGCTAGCTCTAATGGAATCATTATCTTGCGAAGCTGGAGAGATGGCTAAGAGGTTAAAAAGTGTTGACCGCTTCTTCAGAACTGAAAAAGATCAGTTCCTAAGCATCCCCCCCCTGGGTGCTCACAACTTTCTGCATATAACTCTGTCTCTAGGGAGATCTCAGGTCTCCTCTAGCCTCTGCGGGTACCTGCACTCACATGCCACACCCAAACATATGCATATAATTAAAAATGAAAACTATTTAGAGAAAAGGAAATGACCTTGGGTTGAGTTCCATCCTCCTTGTCACTCTGTCAATATAGTACTGTTAATAAAAATAAAAGTTATTTGTCTGAAGTGTAGCATAATGTTTCAAAAGGGGTCCTGCCTCTTAGCTGTAAGAAAGCAAGGCCGCATGAAGAGGAAGAACATCCTGGAGAGACCAGCTCTGCCGGACTTCCTCACCGTTGATCCCATGTCAACCCGGCTGTTTCTGCTTCACTGCATGCTTATGTAGTGAAGGCTCCGTAGCGCCCCATTTAGAGAGCTTCTTGGAGAATGGTGCTTCCTGCCCAGTGACTTTCTTCATCTGTATCTTTTGTAATAGGCCAGCACAGACAGGTGGGTATTTCCAGCCTTCTAGGGGCTATTCTGGTAAAATGAATCTGAGGAGAGGGCCAAGGGGACCCAGATTTATAGCCATGTAACCCCCGACCTTGGTAGTGTGTAGTGAGTTGGGGGGGGGGGCTGGGCCCTCAGCCATGGATGGGACCATAAGAGGCCATCTTGCGAGTGTTCATTGCAGGATTCCTGGCTTGCTGGTGGGGAGTCCTCACATCTTCCAGGCTCACACTATGAATCAGTATTTGTGAGTGTGTAACACACAAGAGGGACAGAATTCTGAGGGATTTTGGGAGGGAGTTAGTATACACTAACCCTGCGTTGGGGTGCTGTCAGATAGTCCTAATTGGGTGCTTTGTTTTACTGAAAGGGGACATCTCTGATACAACCTATGTCAACATGTCAACAAGGTGCTAACCATGTACAGGCCTTATTAAAAAGGCTGACAGTATAGTAATGTTTCTACTCCACAGGCAGTGAATTAATGTGAATATTACACTCATAGTTGAAGAAATACATTACAGGGCGGTCCCAAGGTACGGTGTGAGTGACGGGCAGGCCTTGGACAGCCTGACTTCTCAGCCATTTTATCCTCAGGTTCCAAAGAGTGTTCAGCGAACTGATTGTCAAAGAGCAAACACTATCTCCCCTCTGAGGGGCAGACCTCAAAAGCAGGCTTGTGCTAGAACAGAGGGACCTTTTACCCATTTATTTACTTACTGGGGGTTGAGCTTCATTTATGGGAGTGGGTGCATTAGGTTAGTGGTTCTCTGGGTTGTGACCCCTTTGGGAGTCGAACGGCCACTTCACAGGAGTGGCATATCAGATATCCGGCATATCAGATATTTACATTACCATTCATAGAAGTAGCAAAATTACGGTTATGAAGTAGCAACAAGATAATTTTGTGGTTGAGGGTCACCAGAACATGAGGAACTGTATGAAAAAGTCACATCGTTAGGAAGGCTGAGAACCACTGACTTAGGGGCTAATCCTAAAATACAGGGAGAGAACTGTCTTGGGTTTCCTTTAAGGTTTGTTGCTTGGGAGGAGTGGGCAGGGCAGGGAACCCTTCCCAGTGTTCCTCTCAAAATTGGTCAGATAATTCCAGGAAAAGAAGGCTCAGGACCAAGCCAGGCAAGCTACCCAAACTTGCAGTGTGTGCAGCCGGTAACTATTTAGAGTCTGCCCAGTGCCCATTTCCGATGTGAGCCGCTACTTGCTTAATTCCGTGTTCTAGAGAGAATCTCTGCTAAAGAGTCAATAGGTTGGAGAGGAAGGCCAGGTGAAAGCTGGGCAGGCCAGCTGTAGGGTTACTTCCAGGTGAGCCTTATCTGCCTGCAGAGTGGTTTAGGCTTTGGTTTGGTTTCTTCTTCTTTTGCATTGCTTTTTGGCCACCCCCAGTTGATTGTAGAGTGATAGGGTTGAGGAGCAGCTTGTGACTTAAAACTCTGGTTTCTGAGAGACATCCTGTGGACGACTTCAAGTCGGGTAGTCCTTTTGACAAGGAAGATTTTGTTTGCACCAATACAGAGACACGGCCATCTGAAACTCCCAGCCCCACACCTTGGCACCGAGCTAGCTCCCTAGAAGCTCCTATCTGTTTCAGAGGAAGGTGAGTTGATACTTTGAAATGTTTATATACACGGCTGCACAGGACTCTAAGCTTTTAAGGCGTTCTCTTTGTTCTGGGGAGGGAATTACATTTTAGCCAGTCAGGTTTGTGATAACTATGTTATTTTGTTTGTTTTGTTTGGTCTTTTTGAGACAGAGTTTTTACATATTTCTGGCTGTCCTGGAACTCACTCAGTAGACCAGGCTAGCCTTGAATTCACAGAAATATACCTGCCTCTGCCTCCCAAGTGCTGGGATTAAAGACGTGTGCTGCCACAACCCAGCTGATGCTTGTGTTCCAATCACCTTGCATGTTTTATCTGTATTAGTAAATTCTGCCCTGAGCTTGAAAAGAAACTCCAAGTCTCTCGGTTTTATAAACTGAATGATTTTTCTTTCTGACAGGGTCTCACTTTGTAGCCCAAACTGCCCTAGAATTTAGTGTGGAGCTATGCTAGATCCAACTTGTGGCAGTCCTACCGTCTCAGCCTCCCGACAGTGAGATTCCAGGGAGAGCAACCACCCTGCCATCAACAGGAGCTAGGAAGCTCAACAGTGTTAGGAACTGAGTGGATTATACAGGGGGAGGGCGTGATGCCCCACCCCACTCCTTCATGGGAACAAGGATCCGATCGTGTATACTGTAAACAGTCAAGGGGGCTGGAAATGAATCCAGGTGCTTTGAATGACAGCTGCGGAGGTCAGAGAAGTGGTTTAGAGCAGAGGTCTTGAAGGGGAGGGAATGTCAGCAGGATACAGAATTTGAGGGAGTCTTCTCTGTAAGAAGGTGAGCTGGCTTCTGAGGTTCTTTTGATAGCAGCATGTGTCTTTTAGGGCCATTCTGGAGGTTTTATTTTCTATTGTTCTGGAAAAAAAAAAAAGACTAGAATTCATCGTTGGTGAGGGGCACACTTAACATTTGTAGCGACAGTTGCTCCCAGTCAAACTCAGTTGCCTGTAGTTTTTCTGTGAATGCTGCCTGTCTTGCTTGGTTAAAACCCTGGGGTCCGTCTTCAACTCCACATAGCCAAGTGTGGCAGTCCATGCCTTTAACTCCAGCACTGGAGAGGTGGAGGCAGAGGGATCAGAAGTTCAAGGACATCCTCAGCTACACAGTGAATTCACAGCCAGCCTGGGCTAGGTGACACCCTGCAAGGATGAAAACATGGGAAAGGCAGGGGTTGGTTGGTAGCCTTTGCCATAGGGCTGCCATGAGGAGGAAGTGAGGCAGTGGATGTGGAGGTACCCGAACACTCTATCTGGGTACCATCAGCTATAGTTTTCAGTCCTCATGTGACATTAAAGCTCACCTAGAACCATCCTATCTGTCCATCACCAAGAGGAACCCAGTTCAAAGCAGAAACGCTTTTGTTTAGGCTTCAGGATATCGTATCGTATCTGCACATTCAACAGCATTTTGCAGCCTGCAGCGCCCCTTGGACTTTAGATTTCATCTTCCTCTTGCCCGTTATCCATTATCGATTGTCTATTTGGTGGGGTTTAGAAGACCATGAAAATACTCCTCTGTGAGTTTGTGTGAGGGTGTTTCCAGAAAGATTTAAGTGAGCAGAGAAGAACTGCATGGATGTGTGCTGGGCCATCCTGGGAGCTGGGCACTGGGCGCTGGGCCATCCTGGGTGCTAGGTGCTAGTCTGAGTAAAAGGAAGCAAATGGTCTGTGGGGGGGCACAAGCATGGAGGTTGAAGGTTTGGATCCAAAGAAGCCTTCACAAATGCCAGGTGGGTGTGACAGCTGGCTGAAATTCCAACCTCTGTGGGCACATGGTCCCCAGGGCTGGCTGGGTATAGAGACTAGTCATATAGAAACCACCACCTTGGTTTCATTGTAAGACTGTCTCAGCAAGTAAGGTAGTGGTTAAGAAAGACTCCTGGCCTTTAATCCTGGCAGAAGCAGAGACAGGTGGATCTGTGAGTTCAAGGCTAGCCTGGGCTATGTAGTGAGTTCCAGGTTAGCCAAGACTGTATGTCTCAAGTAAATGAGTACCATAATAGAATAAAAATTCCCAAATCAACCTTGGACTTCCAGATAGCTGTTTTGTTTTTTTGTTTGTTTGTTTTTGGGGGGGGTGTGTGGGGGCAGTTTCAAGACAGGGTTTCTTTGCATAGTTCTGGCTGTCCTGGAACCCACTCTGTAGACCAGGCTGGTCTTGAACTCAGATCTGCCTGCCTCTAACCTATATGCATGTGTGTGCATGCACATGCACACCTCCACATACATGCTCCCATACTCGCAGAAACATACATACACACAGCACACACACACACACACACACAAGAAAATGTGTGTGTGGGATAACAACAAAAATCCCCCTGTGCCCCTTCCTTCCTTTCTCTCTGATTCTTGAACATGAATGCAGTGTGGCCAGCTGTCTCATGTTCCTGTCTTCCCCACCAGGGTGGGCTATATCCTTTCTTAAATCACAAACGAACAACACCCTACACCCTTGAGTTGCTTGTGTCATGAATTTCGTTACAGCAAAGACAGTAAGGGATGCATACACACTAAGGGATGTGCACGCGCGCGCGTGCACACACACACACATTTTCTCCTCTCTGCAAGCCTTGTTAGTTCCCTAATGCCACGGGTCTCCAGCACGAGAGCCCTGGACCCATCCTTGAACTGTACTCACCTCCAGCCCTACATGGTCAGGTAAACTGAGGCACCCTCTGTGCGCGTCGAGTTAAGCAGCTCAAAGAACTAAAGAGCTGGAGAGATGGTTCAGTGGTTAAGGAGCACCTGCTGCTCTTCCAGAAGACCAGAGTTGCCAGGACCCATGTTGGACATCTCACAACTGCTTGTAACTCTGGCTCCAGGAGATAGGACATGGAACACACATGGCATATACAGGCACACATATACACATAAATAAAAATAAGTTTGTTTTTTGTTTCTTTGAGACATGCTTCTCTGTGTAGACCAGGCTGGCCTTGAACTCACAGAGATCCACCTGCCTCTGAGATTAAAGGTGTGCACAACCGCTGCCCTACAAAAATGAATTTTTTAAAAAGAACTAACATGAGGTAATGCTTGTGGGGTGTAGGGTGCACGCTGGTGATTTATATTTCGTTGCACGTCACCCATTTTGTCTCTCCCCAGCATTCCTTTTGAAAGCTGGCTTTTCCTCTTCCGTTTCTGTCACCTTCAATGTTGACTTCAGAGAATTTTTGATCTTGGCCTTACGGGTCTGGCCAGACATGGTTGTAGAGGCCAAGCAAGGTGTACAAGCCAGAGGGAATTGGATCTGTGGCATGGCCACTGCCAAATGTCTTGTTGTATTTTAAAAATTTATGCTTACAGAAGGAAATTGATTTAAACATAGACCACTCACAACTGGAGGGTGATCAGCTGATTTACATCCCTCCGCTGTGTTCGCCATAGAAGCCGTTAAAGAACGTGTTTTTCTTTCTTGACAACTTAGATTCAGGGTACTTGGAGCAGTGGGGCCACCAGACTCTCATGTCCTTTCAAGGCCAAGGTGATGCTGATTGATCCAGACCACATCTGGAGGCCTTGATCTTTGTCTTTTTGCCAGCATTTCCATGTCTGTTAACTCTCACCCACTCCCTAAGTGGGAGCATGGAAGCTTACATCTATCACCCCAGCACTCCTGAGGCTGAGGCAGAAGGAGTATGGCTTCAAGGCTAGCCTGGGCTACATAGTGAAGTCCTGTCTCAATAGCTCTCAGGGATAATCACAACAACAAACAGATTCCCTCAGTTGGTGATTTCCTTGAGGCCAGACATTATTTTCAGTGCCCTTTGCATCTCTCCTAACGGGGGACTTCCTAAAGGTGTGACAACAGTTTTGTGGGCAGCTTGGAGATGGAAGGGTCCTCCCCAGGCATACCCAGTTGCAGCTTATGGCTTGTCCTGCTGCAGTGTTTGTCCCTGGCTGAGCTCTGGGCAGGGCTTTGGGGTCTTTGTAGGGAGGACGCAGGAAGCCAGGATCATGGGCCTGAAGCTTCTCTGTTCTCATTCTGTGAGAGGACTTGCTGTGGCACTGTGGGCTTCATTGTGGAAGCATCTGGGAGAGTGTAGTAGAAGACTGAGGCTGCCTTGGGAGGTGACACAACCTTAGTTGACACTCATTCCAGATCCCTAGTAAGAATCCAAGGTGTCATATTGACCAGAGTCCTTATGTGGGGGGTACCAGAGATGGGAAGCAAGGACACAAAGCAGCTTAAGTCATAGGGGTGTGAGCAGAATAGAGTCACCACGCACCTAGCTGCTGTCCCAGCTCTCAGAGGAGGCCAGGGTGGTGCGGGAACAGGTGCTCTCTGCCTTGGATCAGCTTTTGGGAACTTCAGAAACACACTGGAGAGAAGGGTGGGCTGTGATGAGCTGCCAGCCAGGGATCCCATTAAAATATTTTCCAACATGTGCTGGGTACATTTAGCAGCCAATCCATGAAGACACATCTACTCTCTTTAGTAACAGTGGGCGGGGACTCGTGTTTATTTATATTCCTGGGTATGTAATATGCATGAACTTAGTGGGGGCGGGGCTGGTGCACAGTGGGGCAACCTTGTCAGCTCTTGGTTTTCTGAGAAAGGTTCTGACTATGTACTGCAGGCTCCTAGAATGCTCTAGCTGTTTGGTTTTGAACTTGTAATCCTCCTGCCTCCTGGAAGATAAGGACTGAGGAGGAAAGACCACAAACTCATAATGCTGGGGGTACAGGCACAGGTCGCAGAACCTGGACAGTGTAGCTCTGTCCCCTTTGGAGATACGTTGAACCTTTGCCATGGCCGGCTTTGCTCTGCTGCACGTACCAGTAATTAAAGAAGCCTTGGCAAAAGGGGGGAGGGACAAATCCTGCAGATCGAACCATGAGCAGAGCTTAACAGAAAACTGGCTTTGGAGCAGAGGCTGTAGCTCAGTGGTAGAGCAGGTACTTAAATGTGTAAGAGTTGAGTCCTAGCAACCCTCCTGTCTTAGTCTGAGTTTCTGTTGCTGTGATGAAACACCAAGACCAAAAGGAACTTGGAGAGGAAAAGGTGTGTTTCATCTTACAGCTTCTTGTCCGTCATCCTGGGAATCAGGACAGGAACTCACACAGGGTAGGAGCCTGGAGGCAGGAGCTGATGCAGAGGCCATGGAGGGATGCTGCTTACTGGCTTGCTCCTCATGGCTTGCTCAGCCTGCTTTCTTATACCATTCAGAACCACAGCAAGAGTAGACACTGCTTGCTTTTTTTTAAAATACACACCCAGGACTGTGGTACCACCTACAGAGAGCTGGGCTCTCTCAGATCCATTATCAATCAAGACTATACCACGGGCTTACCCACAGTTTATTCTGGTGGGGGAATTTTCTCATTTGAGGTTCCCTCTTCCCAAATGACCCTAGCTTGTGTCAAGTCAAAACTATCCAACACTGTCCTTCCCAATCTGAACCCCCATCTCCACACCTGCCCTCCCCCAAAAAGATGGTCTAACCTCCCACCCCCCTTTTTCAGACAGTTTTGCTACAGCCTAGAACTCACTATGCAGCCCAGTCTAACCCAGAACTCACAGCAGTCTTCTTGTCTTGGCCTCTCAGATGTTGGGATTACGGGTGTAGTACCATCTATCCCAGCTTTAAACCTGGACCTTTGAAATCCTGATCTCTATCTTTAGTATTTTACTAAGTAGCCCTGTGAGCTGAAGGGGGAAGAATCTGTCCCATGAATTTGTTGTTTTGAGACAGGTACTCACCATGTAACTCTGGAGGGCCTAGATCTTGATACGATAGACCAGGCTGGCCTCAAATGCACAGAGATCCACTTGCTTTGGCCTCCCAAATGCTGGGATTAAAGGTGTATACTACCATACTTGACTGACGAGATTTAAAGATTAAAAAAGTATAGGTGTTTTTTCTTTCTCTATGTTCTAGGGACCTATTACCTTCTGTTAGGGTTGCAGGCCAAGAGGGTAGACACACACATGCACACACAACACACATGTACAACTCACACAGAGAGAGAGAGAGAGAGAGAGAGAGAGAGAGAGAGAGAGAGAGAGAG